>CAKNWT010329330.1:0-13809 GCA_932066315.1 Andricus coriarius | reverse complement strand
AATAATGACTTTAATCTGTCGTTTTTCAAACCCAAAAAAGACCAATGTGATCAATGCTTTTCTTGGAACCACCTGAGCGAACAAGAGAAAACTGAAAGAAAATCCACTCACGAACATCAACTCAAAATGAAAGATTTGTCCAGAAACTGCAAGGATATCGACAAAAAAGAAGCGAATAATGATTCCGCTCTATGCGTATCATGCTTTGATTTACAAAAAGTATTGAGTGTTCCTCGTGGTGAAACTTCAGCCTTTTACTACTGGCGTAAATTCGCCGTTTATAATTTTACAGTGTATGACTGCTCGCGACATGAAGGTTCCTCTTACGTTTGGAATGAAACTGTAGGGAAAAAAGGTTCGAACGAAATCGCGAGTTTTGTTTTGGATTAGATCGGGAAAAAGGTTGAGAGAGGTGTCAAAAAGTTTGTATTCTACTCAGATAATTGCGGAGGCCAGAATCGTAATCGATTTGTATACAGTATGTATGTTCTCGCGTTGGCTCGTTACAATGTCGAAATTGTTCACCGCTTTTTGGAGGTAGGTCACACCCAAAACGAGGGTGACTCAATGCATGCTCTCATAGAGAGGCGAAGTAAGGGACTCACAATTTTCACACCCTCTGAATGGGCAAATGTTATCAAGACAGCAAAGAATGGGCAAAAACCGTACAGTGTTGTAGAGGTAGGCCGCGAATATATTTTTGATTTCAAAAGTCTTGGAAACAATCAGAATTGGGAAAAGGATTCAACAGGAGAAAAATTTCGATTGGCGAACATTCGCGAAATCAAAACTGTTGGGATTGAAACGCAATATGAAGCGTTTTAAGTACGAATTAGACGGCAATTCACATGAATTGAACTTGAAAAAAATTAGAGGACGGTTCTTGAACTTGAAAAATTATAAGCTCGATTTAGCTTACACGAATATTTTACCCATTTCTGGTGCGAAATTCAAAAACTTGCAAAAAATTTGTAAAGCCGGTGCTGTTCCATCGAAATATCATGATTTTTATAACGCGCTTCAATTTGTGGAGAAAAATCAAACCAACGAGGATGATGAGTGATATTATCACAAGAGAATTGTTTTATAAGTTTTATCAAATGATTTCGTTGCGTTTCTAGATCTTTTAAGAAACTTTTCGTTGATTATATTATATAAATGTAATATATTATAAATTAAATAAATTAAATTATCGAAAACAATGGTTTTCATGGAAAAAAATAATTTATTTTTTCTGATTATAATAAACATTTTAACAAAATTTTACAGCATTTTGGAGTTTTTATAATATATAACGTATATCTATTGACACGTTTTAATTTTTCATGCTTGAAAAATCGAGGTATAAATTGATTTATTATTTTTAAATCCATTTTGAATTTTGAATTGCTCCGTTTTCAAAAACAAAGAAAAAGAGTTACGACACAACGAGATACGACAGGTTTAACGTATTCGCTGGAGATACGTCAAAATGGCTCGGGACCGTCGATATGCAACGCTTTTCTTCTCCTGATTTTTTTTCATATCGTGCGTTTTTTGGCCTAAAATTTTTATTTTCGATTGATTTTTTTAATTTTGCAAGTGCTATAACTCATAATTTTCTTGTTATCGAAAAAAGTTATTAGGATAAATTGTCCGAATTTCTAATTACTACGAATAGCCGTACATTCAATTTGTATATCTTAAAAAAATGGTATCGAAAATTTTGAAAATGCTCTTACTTTTTGAATTTTTATCCAAAATGGCTGGTTAACGAACTCGTTTTTTCTTTTAGCTCCTAAAAAAAGTATGCCAAAGCTCGAATGGATCCATTTATTTTTTCGAGATTTATCGTGTTTACGGACGGACAGACAGACAGACAGATGCCATCGCCAAAACTTGATTTTCGGCTTCACGGGGTCTCAAAACGTAGAGATCCGTTGAAAATCTGAGGTGTCAAATTTCGGAAAATTCTAATACTTTCTTAATCACAAACAGTAGAATATTTCACCAAACGAGATGAATTCCGGACCAAAAATATAATAGTAGATGGTGTGCGCGCGACTGTTGGTTCTCGCGCTTCGAGCTCAATAATATATTTATCTCGCGCTTTGCGCTCGATAATGTATTTTCCTCGCGCTACGCGCTTGGTCTTTGAATTTCCCTCACATTTGTACGCAGGCCTTTTAAAATTAAAGGTCAAAGCATCAACAACTGTAATTTGGTTATTGTGAATTCTCTTTTGATAAACCTCCTTCGGCTTTAACGAACACATTCTCATCATGTATCTCGTGCTTCGCACTCGGGTTTGTCGAAAATGCCAACTTTTCTACAACATGTTCAACTCTATTATATCAAATATATATTATATTTATTTCTGTACCTCGTTCTGGGGTTAGTTTCAGTTTAGTTTTAGGACGGGCTTAATTAATTCAATATATAGGATTAATTCAATATTTGCTCCATATTTTTCACTTATTTTAATTCTCAGCTACCCTGAAGAATGTATCGTTTCAATAAATTTATATTATTACCATTCATAATATGCATTAGTATTGAAGCAAAAGTATTTTCATTGTCTTGTTTTTATAATAAAAAAAAGTGCGCATCCTATAAAAAGAAAATTGTTATCAAACATTTTATTGCAACTTGTGTCGTTTTTTCATCAATTTAATTTTTTTATTTTCAATGTTATTTTTTCCGACCTAAACTATAATTACGCATCCTAGCGTAAGGTAGACAAATTTGTAAATATAATTTAGCGGAAAATTTTGTTTAATCAAATGTTATTGTAAATTGTGTCCTTTTACCCAAAAGTTAATTATTTATTTTTTAATATATTTTTATAACAAGAGTTTATAACAAATTTCTATACATTTTTTGGGTGAAGAATTTTTGTCTATTAATTTTTTTTGTACCTTGTGTTGTTTTTCCAAAAATGTAATTTTTTTATTTTTAATCTTATTTTTTACGATTAAAAGAAAATCGACTCGTCCTATTTAAAAATTATTAATAACAAATTTTCTCGATCCTTTTTGGGTGAAGAACTTTTTTGTCTGTCAATTTTGTTTTCGTTCTTTGTATCGTTTTTCAAGAAATTTAATGGTTTTATTTTTCATGTTATTTTTTACCATTAAAACAAAAACTACGCGTCCTATCAAAAAATTATCGATGACGAATTTATATGAGTTTTTACTCTTTTTTGGAAGAGCAACTTTTGTTTATTCATTTTTTCATATCTTATGTCGTTTCTGCAAAAATTTAATTTTTTGTTTGTTTTTAATGTTGCTATTCACGAATAAAACAAAAACTACGCATCCTATCAAAAAATAATCAATAAAAAATTGGTAGCTCTTTTTTGGGTGAACAACTTTTTTTTAATTTTTTTTTGTAGCTTGTGTCGTTTGTCCAAAAATTTAATTTTGTATTCTTAATGTTGTTTTTTACGAATAAAACAAAAACTACGTGTCCTATAAAAAAGTGAATATTAACAAATTTGTAGATCTTTTTTGGCTGCATAATTTTTGTTGATTTTTTTTCGTATCTTGCATAGTTTGACCGCAAAATGGAATTTTTAATTTTTAATTATTTTTTGTGCGATCAAAATTTGAAGTTTCTGTTTTTCGAAAAAATTTAAAACGTTGTAATGATAATCTTATAGGGTTGTCAAAAATCAACGTTTTTCATCTCTTGACTTTTTTTATATCGTGCGTTTTTTTAGCTTAAAATGTTCATTTTTTTTTCGAAAATGCTATTACTCTGATAATTTTCTTTTTATCAAAAAAAGTCATTAGGATAAATTGTTCGAGTTTCCGATTACTGTGAATAGTGGTACATAAAATTTTTAAATATTGAAAAAAATGTTCTTAACAATTTTCAAAATGCTCTAACTTTTTAAATTTTCATCCAAAATAGCTGGTTAACGAACTTGTTCTTTCTTTTTAGGCCTTAAAAACGTGTGCCCAAGCACAATTCGTTCTGATCAATCTTTCGAAAGTTATCGTGCCTTCACGATACTACAGACTACAGACAGATAGACACCTTCGTAAAAATCGTTTTTTCTGACTCAGGGGGTCTCAAAACGTGCACATTTTGAGACTTCCTAAGTCAGATGGAGATTGGATGAAAACCGACCAAGTCAAATTTGACATAAAACCAATACCTTCTCATTAGGATGAGATCGTAAAAAAATATAATACATGCGTCCAAAACTGCGACCCAAGATAGATTTATGAGTGAACATCTTCGACAAATCTTGAATTAAACTAAAATCTTACATAAATGAATGAATGAAATAATATTTCACAAAGATTTCAAAATATCGCAAGATAACGTTAACTTTAGCTAAAATCTTACATAAATTAAAGAATAAATAAAAATATTTCAGTAATTTTAGAAGATTGCAAAATACTTCACAAAAATGTTAAAGATTTCAAAAGTTTTACATAGATTTTAAAGATTTTACAAAGATTTTAAAGGTTTCAAAAGAAATCAAAATATTTCACAATACAAAAGAGTTCTCGAAGATTTAAAAAATTTTAAACTATGCTGGAAGCAAGAGAGAAAGATAACTCAAACGATAATTGTTATATGTCGCATAATATATTATTTTATCATGTCGACGAAGCGTAGCTGAAGCGATAAAAGGAAGATGAGTCAATGAGCCTTCTTACACCGTACGCTATTCGCAGGTTTAAACTGCTTAAGTGGGGGCAAAGTGGAGATAAGCGTAACTGAGACGTAACCTTGGCGCATGAGAGGAAGAGAGACTGGGCGCTTGCTCTCTACTCCCTCCCATGCTCCAGAGTTAAGCATCACGTACGCTTATCCCCACTTAAGCAGTTTAAGCCTGCGAATAGCGTACGGTGTAAGAAGGCTCAATGTACATCGGGAGAAGCGTAGCTTAGTTGGAGCAATGAGAGGGAGAGAGAAGTGAGGAGAGGCAACTGAGCTGTCTCTCTCACTCTCATCGCACACAGTGTCTCCAGTCAACGCCCGGTGTAAAGACTAAAGATACTCAATGCGCTACACTGTTGTGCCACAAAGAAAAGAAAAGAGGGAAAAGACGGGGAATAGGGAAAGGAGTGTGAAGTCTGAAATATATAAGTGATTTACAAATCTATTAAGTTATAATTGAGCTGTGCCGTTGCAGGGCCATATTTTGCAAAATTCGCACACTTTGCTAAAATTTATCATCAGAAAACATACTAAACGTTATGTAAGTTTATAACGTTACTTCCAGTGACCTGATCCTTAGTTAAGAAGCACCGAGTAATTGGCTGCACTCCTTTTATTTTTTTAATGACTTGGAAAAAAAAACTATTCTTTACTATGAGTGTATTTAGCTGATTAGCGCTAAACCTGGACCAGACCAGACGGTCAAGATGATAAGAAAAAATTCTTGGTTTTATAGTGTGAATTTATTATTGTCTATCATCTTAGACATCCTATAAATTTTTGGAAATATGTCCAGAAAAAATATGCTAGTAGTATAGGGGGCCCTATACTATTTATGCTGATTGATCCTAGAACATTTTTTGGTCTTGTATAGTTTATAAATTTAGGAAAGAACCTAATAAATACGACATCTTCCAGACTAATAATTAAAATTTATTTGAAATAATTCGAATCAATTACGTTTCGGAAACACGGCTGGTTTCCCTCATCAGATCTTAAAACAATTTTGAAAATTCCGAGTAGTTTTCTTTATGTGTGAGTTCTATATTATTCAGAAAAATATATAAAACTTTATAGGTGGCGCTGTAGAAATATTTGTAATTTTTTATTTATGTGATGAAACTATTGTTTAAACTGTGATAAAAGACAATAAATATTAAGTTTCCAAGATGGAGACGTAACTTTTCTAGTTCTTCAACTCTTGTATAGCACTTTTTTAATATTGTTGGAAACACAGATGAACATGGCTTATCTTCCATAGTCTTTCAAAATACATTCGAATGCACTCGATGCATATTTCCATATGCCGAAAGAGGTTACACGATCTGTACTATATGAAGGGAGATCCAAGAGATTTGGGCCAGACATTACCAAAAAAGACACGTTATTCTTCGCAAATAAACATAAAATTAGGATATATTTTTGAGTCTCTGAGCATTGTTCATATAAATCACAAAACCACAATATTTAACAGTAGCTTTCTGTTTAAATTACCCTAATAAGGAGAGCTACATTGACCTTGAAATATGTTGGCTCCCTGTGGTATAAAAAGGAAATAGAAAGAATAAGGAAAAGATGAAGTCTTTCCTTTTTCTCCTTATTTGTTTCTTTGTTATAATATAACTGTCTCTAATGAGCCAATTACCCTGATTTGTCATTTGTCAAAACATACTTCTCTCGTTTTAAGACTTTTTGTGCTATTATGTTACACAAGCTGACTTTTATTTAAATATATATTTTCAACGATTTCTTTTCTAAATTTAATAAATAGGGACGGTTCGGTTCTTGGTCAAGTCTATCAAAAATTTTAATTTATGAAAAAAGGACACCAGATAAATCAAATGCTTGCTATCAAAACTGTTCATCTAAATTAGATCTACAAATTTTCTTTGGGCCATTTTCTGATAAGGCATGTAGTTTGTGTTTTAATCAAGAGGAAAACTAAAAATAATAATTTTCAATTTATGGAAAAATGACATGATACAAGAAAATGCAAAAAATTTCGTCAAGAACAGAAGTCCTAAACCGAGGTGCAAAAATTAATATAACATATAATAGATATACTAGTGTTCAAAATAATATTGAAAGAGGCGTTTTGGACATAATTTATTTGAGTACGAAACACAAGACACGTGATGAGAATTTATTCGTAAGAGCCGAAGGTGCTTCAATAGAAGAGAATTAATATTCACCAAACTACAGTTGTAAATTGAGGATTATTTTTATAGCGTCCTATTTGGAAGCGAATCTGCGTACTGTTTTAATTGGCTAACTTCAGATAAATGAGCGTTACGCGCTAGCGAACTAAAATGATGCATGGCCTGTTACTGTTTTAACGATTCAACGTAACTTCACACTATGACATTCATGCTCAGAAGAAATAACAAACCACCATGACACACTTATTCGGAAATTTATAGCGTTTATAACAAATCTTTCATTATTTGACAATTAGAAGGGGTTTTCTTTTCTTTAAGAATGACAGGATTGAATAACAGAAAAATCTATAGTTGGTCTAAAAAATTATATGAATTGAATTGCTTTGTAAACAGTACTCGAAAAACTGTTTTATGAAAAGAAGTATTTTATTTTACAACAAGGTTGCAAATATTAGCCTAAATAAATATATAAAAAGAGCGGAGATAAGGAAAATTGTATGCACGTAGAGCTATGACTAATTAAATTGATTAATTGCTTTGTATAGGTATTATTTTACACATTTCATACTATTTTATAGTAGCAATAATAAAAATTAGCGTTTAGAAGCGGTGTATGATTCACCAACCGACCGGATAAGAGTCTTCCAGACTGACCCTAAAAGCCATTATACCGAATTTTTCGAAAAGATTTCAGATTTCAAGGGATTTGAAGGGTTGCAAAGGATTTCTACAGCTTTCAATGGAATATAATACATTTCCAAGGATTTTAATTATTTAAGGAATGTATAAAGCTTTTAAACGTTTTAAGCATTTTGAAAAGATTTAAAAGATTTCCCGGGATTCTAAGGAATTGCACAAGAATTAATTAAGGGATTGAATATTATTTCTAAGATTTCACAGACCTTTCAGAGATTAAAGAAAAATGTATAGAGTTGCAACGAATTTTATAAAAATCAAAGGATTATGAAATATTTCACAGGATTTAAAAGGTTTTAGGGCATTTTTAATGATTTCAAGGGACTTCCGAGAATGTTAAAGATTTCAAAGGATGTTTATGGGATGATTTTTAGTGAATTTTAATGGATTTCAATAGATATAAAAAATTCTAAACATTTTTTAATATTTCTATAAATTGTAAAGACTTTCACAAGAATTAAGGGATTTCGTAGGATTTCCAAGATTTAAAACCAGTTTCAAATGTTTTTGTTAATATGCAGGTATAAAGAATTTTCTTAGTTTTAGAAAAATTTGAAAGGATTTCATATATGATTTATACAATTTTTGGATATTAGAAAAGATTTAAAGGGATTTCAGAGGATTTCCAAGATTTACAAATATTTCAAAGGACTTTATAAGATTTTCTAAGATTTCTGTAATTCTAAGGGATTTTAAAGGTTCTCAATATGGTATTTTAATAAATATTTCAGGATCTCGAAGGATTTCATCAGACTTCAAATACATTAAGATATTTTAAGGAATATTACCAGATTCCATGTAATTTCACATGATTTATACGTCTATTATAATATTTTAATATATTTCAAAGAATTTATTCATAAAAATTGAGAGGTTTCAAAGATGTGAAATTTTTAAAAATATTTTCAATACATTTTAATGAGTTTCATAGAATTTCGGAAGATTTTGAAGAACTTTATAATACTTATTAGGTTTTATAACAATAAAAAATATTTTAATGGCTTTTGAAAGCATTTCAAAGGATGAAATAAAATTATTATTATGTAAAATCTTTTGCAATATTTCAAATAATACGGTTTTTCCATATATTTTTTTCATTTCCTAGTGAAAAAGAAAAAAGTTAAGGTGAATCGGAAAATCCTGGGGAGTCGCGGGTTCGCCACCCCATAGATTCACGCCTGGTAAAGTGGTGCTTGGATTATTCGCACGTTGTTGCGAGTTCGAATCCCAGTGCCGGGAACTGGATGAAGAAAAACAGTTTCATTATAAGACTTGGGCTCTAACCTTAAAATATTTCTATATTTCGTGACAGGCTTAAATCAAGTTGGAGTAAAAATTTTTTATTTAAATGCATGATAATTAAACTTACAAGAGATCAGTGGAGCTCCATTTTTAAATTGATTTTTGCTTTTACTTAATCTTAAATAACCCGGTGTGCGATAAAAAATATAAATTTACAGAAAATGCATCTTCAAGTCCACAGAAAAAACTGAGGGTACCAAACATTGCAGGTAATCGTTTAAGCAGGTAATAGTCAGCTGATTACTCCGAACTAAGGTAAACTTTCCGTGGTTACAGGCCTGTAACGTGCTGCCTCTAGTGGACTCCGCCGGAGGTAACTGCGGTTCAACACGGAAAGTTTACCTTAGTTTGGTGTTTGGAGTTCCCACCTCGCATTTAACCAGCTTGACCGATTAACTGCAACATTTCGTACCCTCAATTTCTTCTTTGTCATGCAGGGTAATGCACAGAACACAAATAAATTGCATAATGATCTATTTAACTATTTTAAACAATTTTGTGGTGATTGACATACATCGGGAGGTGTTCTTAACAGAGACATTTATATATTACACAAATTAATCTAAGTTTATTTAACATGAATTTGAATTTTTGGTACAAAGTTACATTATAGCAATTTATCTTTCCAGCGGATAAGACAAACAAAAGTTCAAAGTATACAAGCCAAGCTTCAATATTTTGAATAAAATTGTTGAAAATGGATCACATAAGAATTTAGTATTCCTTTTACTTCAATTTAGTCGTACCTTACATTTCTTTTTCTTTAAAACCCACACCATAAAGTTAAATCCTTATAACTTTAGCGCTGCTCTCCTGATGGAACACGCTTCTCTGATTTTTCAGCATTTAAAGAAATCCTTTATTTTATAGTTTCCGTGCTGGTCAGCTTTTTTCTCCTTCATCTATTAAACTTGAGTCGTCAAAGATTATCTTCCAATTCCAAAAAGAGCCGTCTACTAAAAACAAACGTTTTTCTCTTAATTTATTAGACTGCTCTGATTTTAAAGTATTAATTATTTTGACTTTCAAATCCACTTTTTGCTTACCTAAGTCTTAGTCAAAATAGTGTATCACTGTTCGTTGACATGTTTCTTATCTCGTGTCTAAGACGCTTCTGATTCACATTACTCAGGGTGTCGTTATCTTTCCCCAAATTGCACTTCAGCGCCACATTTATCGTTTGTGAAATTACTTTTCGATTTACAGTCGGTAAATCGACGAGTACAATTTTAATGAAAATATATTTACAAGTAAAGTGGTTTTATGAAAGAAAACAGATTTTATTGGTCAAAAACTACTATAAATTATCTTTAGTGAAATATTGAATTGCGAAAGTAAATAAGAAATATAAAACTATTATTGTTACAAATAATTATTAAAAATAAATGTATAAATTCGCTATTATCTGCAAAACTGATCCGTTCTTTATAACGTAATTGCTTTATATTAGTTCTAGCAGTTATGCGCAATCATAAATATTCGTCAGAATAATCTAATTACCATTTTGATAAACAAATTGGAAAACAGAAGGAAAATTCTGACACTTTCACGCTGAATCCTTTTTTTCGCTGATTCTTAAAAATGCCGTTCAAGAGATGCTTAAACTTTAATACAAGCAAATATTGACTTTTGACAATTCGTCATGAAAAAAAAACATTAATTGGTAAATTAATTAATAAGATAAACTCTTACGTCAATATTTCTTTTATCTATTTTATGAAGTTAGTATCTAGTTATTCTACAGTAAGGGAAAAATACCAGTCAGATTTTTTCTTCATAATACATTATGTAGCAATTAGTTTATTTGGGAAAATTAGTTGAACTGACTGTTGAATTTATATGTTGTTGTTGTTTTTTTTATGTTGAATCAACTGTTATTTAATTTCAAAATTTTTTTAAATTCAGACTTTAGATTAGTTTTAATTAGAATGTGAAAATGATGAAAAAATAAATCATATCTTTAAATAATATTGAACGACAAATCAAATTTCAAATTACGAAATCCCAACTAAATTTCGAGTAAGGTTGCAAGTATTGACGAGTCAAATAGCATGAAACAGCATGAAAATATCGATCTATTTAAAATCAAAATAAATAGACATGCACAGACATTTCGAGCAACCAGTTCACCTTAAAGTCGTAATTATACACGCGCTTTCATCAAAATTCGAATTTATCGGTTAATAACATACAAATACAAATATATAAATATAAAAATATAAGATTCGCACCGAAATAAATTTTTAGAGAATCGATTTAAATAAATATAAAATTCGCTTGACAAATAAAATTCGATATGTTAAATTAAAATAAATATAAAATTCGCACGGTGAATAAAATGCAAGAGATTCAATTGAAATAAATATAAAATTCGCACAGTGAGCACAAATCGAGCATAAGTTCAAAAAAAAAGATCAAATTGTTTATGACCCAGGAAATTTGAAGATACTTATCGCAAATTTGAAACTTATCCGTTGTTTTAAGACGGAAAAGTCGAAGATGTTCAAGTACACAGATTCCAAGGTATCCAACGATTTAAAAATTTATCTTCAAAAGGAAAGTAGAATCGACTACAGAAGTACTAAAATTCGCATTATCTGGATACGCCTCGGATTAGAATAGGCGATAGCGTCGAAGAATGATCAAGGTGGCTAATTTCCCGGATTGCTTTTGCTCAAAGTGATAAAAATTGCTCAACAAAACACCACATTATATTAATAAACAAACGACGAACAAAATATTTTAGAACGGTTGATCTTAAGAATTAAACTTTTTCAAAATGATCACTTTTTAAAATAAAACAATAGATATATACCTTCTCCGAATCTCTCGAAGTACGTAGAGTGTGGTGCGGATTTGATCGCGATAACCCAAAAGAAGATGATCGAATGAATATTGAATAATCATCCGAACGTCCCATTCCTCGGTAACGCGCAATTGATCTCGCCCCACTCCCGTCTTTACATATGTCGCTAAAGGCTTTCGGTGATAGGCTCTCTTTCGTCAATTAAATTGAGATATAGCGCCATTTTTTCTCGCGGGGAAATTTCAATAATTCGCATGCCTCAATTATTAAATTATTTAAAGAATTAGGAAATAAAAAAATAAAAATGCAGTATTACTAACGTATACAAAATTTATGTTTTTTACCATACGCGATAAGTGGATCAGTGGATAGGTGGGATCTTGAGAAATACAAATAAATAAGATAAAAAAGTTCAAAGAAGATTATCATTTTATTTGCCTTATTAGGTCCATTCCAATTTAAAACGAATTTCTAATATACATATGGAGCATTGGAATAGATCCAGTCCCTAATTTCAGTATGAGCTACGTTTACAAAAACATCTGGACGCTCAACAGATGGATTCCAAGCCATTCCACTCCTAGTTAAAACACCAACCTGTTTACCAAGAACAGCTAAAGGTCCACCATCATCAAGGACACAAGAGCTTCTGTGGTGACTTCTATCATATGTACAAATATGTGTGGGCAAAATTTTCAGTTCGTCACCGTAGAGATCTTGACACTCCTTGTTGCTGATTATAGGAATAGTGGTTGATCTTAAGTGGGTAGGAAGAAACCTTATGCCCCTAAAATAAAAGGGCAAGAATTGTTAGCAGAAAATTGTTATTGATTCGACAAACATAAAGAAATTTTCAGGTTTGAGGTGGAAAATTTTATTGAAAAAGTAACAACACGCAAACTATGCAAATGCTATGGGTCAGTTGCTCAGGTGCACAATAGTATATACCAGACCGAATCCATTTCAAATCAAACAGGTTCTACACTTTAACGCGCTTCAAACGAGTGTCCGTTTCACTTGATCCACTATACGTCTAAAATAATGAAGTGTTGAACGTAATATTTTTACCACAAAATCTAAAGGCAATCATACCGGTTCAGACAGACAGCTTTTTCCGGAAAATATTCTTGCCTTTTTTTTGTAATTGAAAACAGTGTGCTTTTGCGCCTGAAACCAGCAAAACTCTGACTATTGTGTACGCTGGGCTCCAGGTGTTGCCGCATTCAGGCGCAAAAACACACTCCGTTTTTCAATTACAAAAAAAAACATTTTCCGGAAAAAGCTCAATTTTTTTGGACAGGAGAATGTTTTGTTCAGAAAATCAAATTTTCTCACAAAGAACCAAAGATTTTAAAAAATATGAAAAAAGTTGGCGCATCTGGAAAAGTTCTCGAAAAATTTTATTCCTCCTGTTGTTTGGCGATATCTGGCTTCGTTTAGGAGAAAATGTTGAAAATTTAATTTTCAGGAAAAAAATCCTCCGGGTCTCAAAAATGGTTTATCCCACATAAGACTGATAAAGTGCCTTCCTAATACTTATATAAAGGCACCCGTCAGTTTCATGCGGGCTGAACCATTTTTGAGACAGGTAGATTTTTTCCTGAAAATTGAATTTTCAACATTTTCTTCTAAACGAGACCAGATACCCCAAAAGACGAAGAGATGTTTTTTGGAGAATTTTTCTAGATGTGCGAATTTTTATCATAATTTTGTTTTTATCTTTGCTTCTTTCTAAAAAAATTAGATTTTAAGCAATTAAAAGAAAAAATAAAGAAACATAATTAAAAATTTAAGACCAAAATTCTCCTGTCGATAAAAACAGTTTAACTTGAACAAAACTCACAGAATGTTTTTCCTATAAAAGGTCTTATAAAATATAAGTGTGGATTTTTTATCAGAATCGAATTTTTATATTTTCAAATAAGTTGTCGACATTTTGGTAATTTTAAACTTTGTTTAGAATTTTCCGACAAATTTTAAGAGAGGACGGTAAACCCCACCGGAATCCGAAATGAAAATTAGCACATCTGAATTTGTCGCCTAATTTCCACTCAAAAAAGAAAATATTTCTTCGCTAAAAAAGTCGGCGACTTAAAGTTTAGAACCCGTCTGATTTGAAATATATTCATTAACGCCAGAATTGTTCAAAATCATCCTCAGTCCGCATTTTTACAGATTTTAGATTTGTAT
>CAKNWT010329329.1:0-13843 GCA_932066315.1 Andricus coriarius | reverse complement strand
TGATATATTCTTCTCAAATTTTTCTACTATGTTTCCACTAGGCATAGTTCACTACCTGATGCAGTACATGACGTCAAAATTGATGTCCTAACCTCGGTGAAACTATCGCCGTCATAGTTTGATTTGAACGTTTCAAAATTCATCTGCAACACAACATTCAATGTTTGAACATTCATCTGCAGGTCATGTCAATAATTGTCCCATGTACTTAAATTCCTTTTCAAACAAAATTGCACGCCATAGTCATTCATTGATTTAAAGTATTATAAAAAGTCATTTTCACTATAAGTCGATGCGATGCTCACCTTTATTGCAGTTCTTAAATATGAGAAAAACCTGCTACAGAAGGTCTGTCCGAAAAGTAAACGTCTGTACACGTAAACGTAACATTTAAATTTTGCCAAAAACTTTTCCATTCATGTTGGAAAACCACCGTTATGATTCGGAAAGTGTATGGTAATAAGTGTATAAGTGATACTCAAATTAAAGAGTGGTTGTTAATTAATGGGAATCGTTCTTTAACAGTGAGATAGATGGACGGAGACTTCAGAAAACAAAAAACAATCTTTTCGGCAATTTTAAGTAATTGCAAAATTCGTGATCAGAAACAACTAGGAAAAATTCGAAAAGTTTATTACTAGAGAAAGGATATTTTTGTATGGATATGTCCCTTATACAAAGACCCAATCTTCTCAGGGGAAGACACCTAGATCCTTCAGAGCGGACAAAGCGCCCCAGATTCGGAGCAATATCAAAAAAAAGATCACCGTTTTCTTTTACCAGGAAGGTGGTGAACACCATAAATACGCTTTACAAGGTCAGGCAGTAAACAAAGAGTATTACCAAGAAGTTCTAAAGCGATCAGGTGACGCAGTAAGAAGGGAATGTCTTATTTTTGGAAAAGTAGCAATTGGATTCTTTACCATGACAACGCATTTACTTATTTATCGCAGATTATTAACCAATTTCTGGTGCAATACTGCCTTACACAACTTTTCCAGCGCTTACACAGTCCTGATCTGGCTTGCTGTGATTTTTGGTTGTTTCCCAAATTGAATTATCCTCTATGAGGCAAACGATTTCAAGACGTAGAGGAAATAAAAGAGAATGTAACAAAGCAGCTTTTACCTATACCGAAAGGTTACTTTATGGAGTGCTTTGGAAAGTGGGAGAATCACTGAAAGAAAGTTGTGGCTTCCAAGAAGAGCACTTTGAAGGGGATATCATTGTCACTAACCAAAGTTAAATATTACTCCTGGTACACCACAAGGCGGGATACTTTCTGAACAAACATCGTAACACTACTCGAGATTGTGGTGAGGCGAATCAGCGAAACCTAATAAACAATCCCTCCTTCCCGTAGGCAAAACTTTTTTTAGGTTAGATTTACTTTTAGGGTAGAGTCTCATGAGAGCGTCAAACTGGGCGCAAAACGCAAAGCGTCAAATCACTAGACATGTCAGCCGGTCGAAGTGTTTCTGTGGATTAGTAGGAGAACATCATTGGCTGACATCTGCAGATTTTCTATCTACTTCCGAAAAATAATCAGTTAAATGAATCATTATGTTCCGAATTCGGATTAGAAACTGATAATGGTGTGGATGAGTGTGGTTTGCTCGAGGCGGACAAATTTTTATTTACAGGAAACTTAAAAATATTTTAAAATTTATAGATATATAATTACCATACTATTATATTACCAAAATAATTAAAAAAGATTCCCAAGGTGAAGACCATAGTATAAACGATGCTCATTTTATCGAAGTCGAGGAACAACTGCTTAATTTAATACTGAATAACTTTGTCATTCTTAGATATTTACATTTCATCAGCCGACTCCTAGGAAAGAATTTGCTACGTCTGATGAAACAATTTAAGCCTACATTTCCGTCAACAATTATTTATGTACATGGCTAATGCGAGCGGTAATAAAAATGACTTGCGAATGACTTCATCTCTAAAATCTAATTTTCAATTTAGAATATGAAAACTCAAAACATGTTTACGAGTCTGTATCTGATTTTTTTAATTTTGGATATTCAGATTGAAAATGTGAGCATTTTTAAGCTTTGACCGCAAATTTTTAATCAGAAACACGAAAAACAATTTTATTCACAAAAGGAAAAATGTCGACTTTTTCTTCCTTGACCTTAGGTTTGTGATTAACACTCCAAAATCTTCGTAGTACTGAGTCTTGTGGAAATCAGTAATTTTTTTTTGATTTTCCAAAAATTTGGGCCAATTGTATCAAATAAAAATTTTAAACCCGAAGTTTTTATCAGAAATCCGAAAACCCTCCTAGTTTTGAGTCTCCTGTTAACCTGTTAATTTAATACATTTTTTAATAATTTGCAAAATTTGTATAAAACATTTCAAGTTCATTAATTTTGATCCCATATTTGCGATCAGATACCCGAAAACTCCCATATAGTTCTGAGTTTCATAGGAATCTACCAATTCATTCAATTTTATCCAAAGTTGCTTCTATATTTTCAAAATCCGAAAATTTTTAATCATAAATCTTGACAGGAAAAACTAATCTTCTTACCGAATCTTCTTACCTAAACTATTAAAAGAAACATTTAAAATGACGTCATTTTCTTTTACACACATTGCATATTGAAGAGTCTTGTATTGCAAATCTTTAAAGTTAAAGAGTTTTTTAATTCAAAAAATTAATAATTATGAAAATTTAAAGTTTCAAAATTAAAGATTCTGTCATTTACATTTTTTAATGGTAAATCTTCATACACGAAATATTGCAAAAAAAGTTTAAAATTATATCCTTCTAAATTTTAGAGAATAAAAGTGGAAGACTTTAGTTTCAAGTTATAAAAATATGAAGAATTTTCCATTCCAACCTTCAAAATTGAAATAAATATTGCAGAAAACGTTTATGTCAAATTTTTTTAACATCGTTTTAATCTATAAACAATCTAAGAATCTTCAATTGTACATTTTACAAGTTGTAGAACTTTTAATTGTCAACCTTCTAAATTAAAGATTTCTTAAACTTGAGAATTGGAAATAAAAAATATTATGGAAGTATAAAGTCTTTTTATTAAAAAGTATATAAACATGGTGATTCATACTTAAAAATGTTCCAATTGGAAAGATTAAACATTTTCTACTCTTGATTCTTGATCTGCAAAATCTAAAAATCTAAAATATACAGATTACAAATTTTAAAAAACTTCAATAGGAAATCTTATAAATTAAATAAATTTCCACTGTTAATCTCTAAAAGTGAACTACATATTAGAAATGCGAGGAATATATGTCCAAGAGCGAGGTCTAAAAGCTAGGGGCATTGACAGGAGTTTGAAGCCTCGAGAACCATAACACATTTACTTTTTATTATAATTATCCCATATATCAAACACTTTAATTTGACCTCGGATCGGAAACATTATATTTCAGCTTTACATTTTGTTTTTAAATTAATGGTGTAACGGATTGAGGTTCACACATGGTTTACATGCTTTACTTGAAAGAACCCTTTGATTGAGCGGCGGGCACCTACTGGAGTCTCAACGATTTCTTCTGTGGTCAATGGGGAAATCATGTCGCTTGCTATGTTTATTTTTTCCCGTTTTGTAGCATAATAAATTAATAAATAAATTCCAGCGAAAACATTATAACTCTCCAATATTGCAAAGACATCACCATCGGATGTTGATAGAACAATTTGCTCGTTGGTTGGCACAGGATCATACGGATACCTTCCTATTCTTATTTCAAATGGTGTATCGGTAGGAAAAATGTATCTACGAAGTTGAAATGTCCGGAGGGGATTTAATAGGGAAACAAGACGAATAAATTTAAGACTTTCAAGTCCACATCCATGTCCGTCAGCAGAAGGAAGCCTTTTAGGTGGAGCTATAAACCTGGACGGAGTATGAACCCTTGCAGAACGTGACCTGGACCTGCCACGAAGAGGAGGCTCCGCAGAAGAAAAAGGCATGTTTTGAGAATGGGGTCTGGCGGGTGGGAGAAACTTATCCGGTGAATGTCTGTCAGAAGAAGAATAACGTCGGCAATGAGGAACACCAGGAATAGGGTCTCCATTAGGTAAGCAGTCGAACTGCAAACCTAACTCTGTAAGAAGAAAATGAGGATTACATTTTATTATGGCGTGTGTATTTCGTGTTTCCTTGGGGTAATATTGTGAGGCGAGTCTGAGAACATGAGCGAAGTTAGCCCTGGGAAACATCTTGAAAGCTTGACCAGTATCTAAGGAAAGATTATTCTCGAACAGCGGACAATTCCGCTCCAGCTACTTGAGTAAAGTTTCCCCACCACGCGGCTTCCCCTCACACAACCAAGCTGTTGCCGTCGACTTAGTAATTTAGAAAAATTATATTCGAAATTCACGTAACGTAAACATATTGCTGCGATATTTTACTTGGGGAAATCGTAGAAGGTGAAGCTGCTTAATCAGTCTATTTAGAGTTGATTTGACCTCTAACTCGAAATAGATGAAAATTTCGGACAATTCACGACTTATCTTCATACTTATTTCAGAAGGAGATGGTAAGTGATAGATGTAAGTCAGAACCTACATTATGTACTTGAATCTGGATTTAAATGTTGTGTTACCAATGGGTTATTCCTAAAATGGAATTACTGATATGATATGGATTTGTAAAAAGCTCATGATTAAAGTAATATTCATATCTTGACGGAGCATCTCATAAACTAGACGGTAGTTTATTTCAAAGACGATGCACCTCTCACAATACAAATTCAAAATTTCAGCTATTTCTTTGTATGGTGTTATGTGTTCACTCTTAGAAATATTGTAAATACATCTAATACATGCATTGAGGGAACGCTCGAGTTTCAAGTTAAGGCCATCAGTAATTTCATAATACTCTAAACAGCCGTTATCCAAAATCGGAAGGAAGAGACTTTTTAAGAGGAGGATTCGAGTTGAGTTAGGAAGGAAATGTGTGTTCTTATTCAGTTGCTGAAGGAGTCGAAAAGCTTTGCTATATAGTTCACAGGTCAACTCCTTCCAAGACAATGTTCGATTTAGGATCAGGCTCAGTTATGAAACCGACTCGACGAAGGGAATGTTCATTCCGTCAACCTGTAATAGAGGTACAGTCGCTAGTTTCTTAGAAGAAGGTGATGTCATGGGGCCTATGGGGATTGCCTTTGTATTACTAGGGTGGAAAGCTAATCCATTGTTCAAAGCACAATGATCCACACAATCAATACCTTTCTGTACCCAACTGAGCAATCGAGCCAGAGAGGAAATAGGTCCAGAAATGTATAATTTAAAATCATCCGCATATTCATGGTAATTACAGTATTTAAGTTCACTTCCAAGATCAGAAGTATAAAGGGTGAATAAGATAAGGGCAAGGATGGACGTTGAGGGACGGCACTCCTGACCCCGACCCAGTCCGATGACTCACCTTTGCCAGCGTTGACTTTCTGTAATCGATTACTTAAATCAGAACCAAACCATTTTATTACTTTTCTCGAAATTTAGAAATGTTTTATTTCAAGTAAGAGTTGCTGATGGTCCACCATATCACATGCCGTAAAGAAATTTAATAGGACAACCAATGTAATTTCCCTTTTATCCATAGCTAGTTTAAAATCAGTAGTAAGTTTAAGTAACGCCGAAATAGCGGTGTGTAATCCGTTAATTAGTGATGAACAATCCGTTCTAGTGGTTTAGTGGTTGCATTCAGAATGGAGATAAGTCGAAAATCTTTCGAATCGGTAGGGTTGGAAGCTTTTGGAATTGGTCAAATAATAGCCATTTTCCATAGATCAAAAAATATTCCAACCTGAAGGGAGAATTTGTAAATGTGCAGGAGGACAGGAAAATATATATTCCTTCAATCCCCATTGCGTTAGATTTGACTTCATTTAGTTTCTTTTTCAAAGAAAAATTCAGGAGAGATGTCCAAAAAGAAAAATTTAGTGTCATCAAAAGAAGGTGGGGATGTACTTCCGAGGGTAGGCTGAGCTGCTTCAGAAAATGGCAGGGTTTTAAAAGGGATAAAAAGAACTTTAGGACAAAGAGACGAGCTCGAAGAAGCAAGCTTGGAACGGATCAACCCCAGTCGCCTTAAAAGAAGCCAAACCCACTGATTTTTTTTCCCTTTTATTAATCGAGTTAAGGTTGTTCTGATCATAGGCATCAGAGATTTTTGTTTGTACAAGGTTTTTAATCTTTCGTAATTTGGCTTAGATCGCCGTATTTTTCGTTTTTTTTGCCAATCTACGTTTATTATAACATTCTTTCATCAGTATCCTAATATCAGAGCTGATCCAGGGGGCGAGATTTTTTTTTCATAAAATAAGGAACTTGAAGAGAATTGATATTAATAAGGTCATGATTGGATATAAAGAAAATGGAAAAATCCACCATCATAATGTCTATCTCAGAACTAGATCGGTCAGTATAATGTGTGCTGGTTTAAAGAACTATTAATAGTCATGATGCATGCACTACGGATCTTAAATGTTTTGGCTGTTCTTTGAGTCTAGGTTAGTATTCTAAGATCACCTGAGGATAATGTTGTAATAAGGAATGTGTGAAAATATTAATAATTCTAGATCACTGCCAAAGGTGGCATTTGGCGGTTTATAAACAACAACTACCAAAGCACTATCTTGTGTGGATCTAACCTCGATAAAAAGGAATGCAGTGGACGGATGAGTTAATAATGGACTCACTCAATATTGCGAATAATGAAATCAATATTGCGAGCTCAGCGACCTTCACGATGTGATTATGCCCGCCAAAGGTGGGCAGATTTTTTAATCTGCTTTCGAAAAAGACACTTTCGGAGATATTGATAAAATATTGAAGCCTCTAGAACCATCACACGTTGACTTTTTATCGTTAGAAGCCATAATGTTTACTATAGCTGGCAGAGGGGCTATGGTTTGCCTCATGGGCCTAGCATTAGTATAGGCGCAGACCGTGGAGTCACGGACGCGCTTCCTGACCTCTGCTCTTCCGCCGACAATCCAGGCACTTCGAATGGCGTGAAGGTACGTCGCGCGGATGCCGGCGTGTAGGCTCCGGAGGTAAGCCCAGTCGATGATAAGCCGAGCAAGGTGGCTGCGTCTGTCCAGGATAATCGGGTGCTTCTCATCCAGAGCGAGTGTCGAGTTGCCGAGCCTGCCGCCGACCCGCAATAGGCCGGTGTCGTCGACAATTGGCGCTAGTCCTGTCAGCGCGCTGTCACGGCGGATTGGCTGACCCTGCTGGAGTTGTGCGAGTTCGGGTCCGAAGTGTATCTTCTGGCTTATTTTGACGCAGATCACGTATTCCTTGTACAGGTCATCGGTTCTAATGGGGGGTCGGATTGAGGGCGTGCTTGGGACTATCCGTCGGTGAAGTCCTCGACTGCCACGTGTCATGCCTCTAAGAAGTCCGTTCAGGCTCGAGAATTTGTCGGCTGGATGCTCGTCGGTTGGAGCCGCCTGGACGACTGAGCATCCCAGACTGGTTCGTTCGGTGGGTAATCTGGGTGTGGAACTCGACGGTGTCCAGTTGTGAGTGCGCAAGGCGGCGTCGTCTTCCTTCAACCAGACGCGTCCGTCCCACCATGGGCTGGATTGGGAGAGGCCTGATATGTCAGTGCCTCTAGTGGCGATATCCGCTGGGTTCTCTCTGATTGGAATGTAGTGCCACTTAGCGTCGGGTACTAGCTCCTGAATGTGTACGATGTGGTCGTCCACCAAATTGTTTCCCGTCGGGACATCGGAGTGAAGCCAAAGGAGCACTATCTGCGAGTCGTCCCAGAGATGGCAGTCGGCCAGGGGGATGCCCAAGTTTGCGCCTGCAAAGTGGAAAAGCTTCGATGCCAGGAGAGCGGCCCTCAGCTCGAGTCGCTTGATTTCCATCCGCGCAGTGGCCCTCTTTGGCGGGAGAAGAATTGTAATGGGCAACAACTTGGTCATTGCCCAGAGGAGGCAGGTCGTAGCATTCCCTCCGTCGTGGTCGCTGATTCTCGAGTACAATGCTGCGGCTGGTGCTCGACGACTCGCATCCGCGACTGCATGCAGCTCGATCCGTCGTGATTGGTGCTGTCAAATCCAGCGTGGGATGATGATCTTGTCCACTTCCATCTTCGTCTTCTGGAAGTCAAGCCACTTGCGTGCCCAGGGCTCAGGCACGCGCGTGTCCCAGTCGAGTTTGGCTCGCCATAGGTCTTAGAGCTGGGATTTCGGCGCCCCACAGGGTCCGCTGAAAGTGAATGTCCTGGGGTCGGACCAGGATCTGTCAGATGTTGACTCGCTCGAGGCCATCGCTTAGTCGTTTGGCGATCTCCATGTTGACGAGAGTGGCCTCTGAGCATGGGTCTAGCAGGGCCCGAACCTTCTCTCTTCGGCGTGGTCCATCCCAGAGGGTGGCCAAGGCTGTTGGCAGGACGGCTAGCCATACCTGTTGCTGCCTGTTTTCGCCGCATTCGGACCATTGCGGCAACGAAATATCGTCGGTGGGAGAGGTCGTGGTGGCGGCCGTTGTCATCTGGTGTCGGGGCTGCTTCGCAGGGATGGCGGCAAAGGGGCCTGTTCCAGCGCGCTTTTCCTCGTGGATCAGCGTGTGGTGCTGACCGCCGCACGGTATGCACGATGACGACGATGCGCAGTTCCTTCCGCTGTGATTTTCCTTCAGGCAATTGAAGCAGATCTTGTGTCTGATGACCAGGTTCTTGCGCTCTGACGTGGCAAGGTCACTGAATGCCTCGCAGCAGGCAAGGTAGTGTTCTTCTGTGCAAGCGGGGTAGGGACCGGTTGCATCGGCGGTCGTCACGAAGCTCTTGAGGGCACGGGAGCTGCCCTGGGCTCGATGAAGATTCGTGACTGTGGAGGCGCGGTCTGTGGTGATCGACTGCAGCATCAGACAGCTCTGTTGGGGGTGGGTGGTGAGCTGGTCGTATGTCGGGAAGCCCCTCGCGGCCGATGATATGAGTTAAGTTTACGATTTTACAATAAGATAATAAATATAATTAGGAGAAGGTTAATACCAGAGCAAGGGGTGATTTTCTTCAAGGAATAAGCCCAACGGAATTGTCTCACATCAAATATTATACATCTACACACTAGGTATGATATGATTATTCAATGGTTGATCACTCAAATAAGTTTTTTGGTACTGCTGATAAATTAAACGAAATATGGTAGCAGCTGATGATTTACTCTATTTTGTTATTTTATAGTATTCCTAGAAATTACGACATTTTTCATTGTGTAATTGAAGCTAGGGGTGAACTTCTAGTACCAGAGGTGCTACAAATAAAGCTGCTTGAGGAGGCTGAAGCTAGAAAAGGAGCCAACACTGAAAATTCCCAAGGAGCATTTTAGGTTGGATTCGAATACAGAAAAATGAACCTTGTGTTGAAAACTCGTCAAGCAATGGAGGTGCTTCAAAAAATGAGAAGTTGCGAAAGAATTTCTACACATTTAATGACTGTAAAAATGATCGCAGAGAGGAGTCGATTCCTATAAAAATAGCATTAACCGTACAAACTTCTTGACTTGGAACAAAATATTGTCTTTGTAGTGGAGCAAAATCTCGTATGTGTCAGGATGCAGGGGTGTTCTCTGAATTGAACCATGTTCAGGAAAAGAGCATTTTATTTGCTACAGAGAATACTACTGAAAGTACAGGTAAAGGCACAATTTATATAATTGTAACAAATGAAAATAAACGAATAAAATCGGAGAATATTCTATCCGTACACAACCTGAAAACTAACCTTTTATTTATTGGAAATAACTGCCTTGATTGTCGCAGTGTGACATTTGCCGGAACTCAATCAGAAATTAAGGATCGATGTGGTTAAGGCTTGTGAGGAAGAATTTTAAGCTGAAAATTTAAACGAAATTCACTGTGTTGGTTTTTTCTGTACAACCCAAAATAATCAGGACAGATAATAAAGGGCGACCAAGAAGGCATATATGGTCCAAGAAAGCCAACAAGCACAACTAGTATATGGATGAAAGAAATACAACTGGAATTTGATGTATCAACTCCTAGAACAAAATTTTAATCTGATGGAAACATCAAGAGAAGAGAAGCAAGATTAGTTGCAAGGGGATACTCCCAAGAACATGGCAGAGATTATCAAGAGGTGTTTTCTCTTGTGGCTTACATTAATGGAGACTTGAAAAAATAAATATATATTGTATAAGCGAAAAGTTTCATCAAACCAGGCAATGAAAATTTAGCCAAGAATTTTAATCTGTAATGATGTCACAACACAAGAATATTGAAGATATTTTGATTCAGTTCAAAATGGAAGACTCAAAACCAGTTTTCACACATTTGGAAATGGAATCGAGAATTTAAAAACAGATGACATCAAGAACTAATGATAAAGAAAAAGACAAGTCTGTCTCCTAGTTTTGCGATCATTACAACAAAATTCTTGAAAGCTCGACCAGCAATATTAAGGGAACATTATTCGAAAGGTACCTGCAAATGCCCAGAGCTTGAAATTTTAATCTGATTTGAGCGATTTGAAAAAAGAAGTTTAATTAAATTTCAAAGAGATTTGTGAAAACACATTACATTTTTTTTAATCTGCCTGTTGCGCTGGAATACTTTTATTGCGTGCTTCGCGTTTGGCTACTTTGATTTTTTTAGATGAATGATGGGATTTTCCTTCTATCCAGAAGACAATATTTGCACTCTGATTACACTTTGAGTTAAGTTTACGATTTTACAATAAGCTAGTTTCTGTTGCTAATGCTGATTTCGAAACTGTAGATATTGTAACAAAAAATTGCATGAATTCCATCTTTAATTTTAACTGATTGTATATTTAGGCACAAACCTCTTCCAAGTTATGAGAATACATCTTTCCAGATTCTATTTTCTATATTATTTATTATATTGTGTCACTTTTTTCTAAATTATAATTTTTATTGATCAACGTGGATTCCGTAAACTAAAGAAGTACTTTATCACATTTTTTCTCACAGTATTTGTTGTTTCTCTCCATAATGTATCATCATAAGAATCTATTAAAAACAATAATAATTTGGATGTTATGGAAGTTAACAGTATTTCAGAACTTTATTTGACATTATTAAGCCTTGAAAGCATTTTATTATTTAACTGAATTGATTTTCAAAATAATGTGAAAAAATACAGCAGAATATAAAGTAAAACTTCCAAAAATCGAAATGGCGCATCCAATATGGCGGTCAAAATATTAAAAAAATTGGTCCCTTGGCTTCAAAGTGGGTTCGCAGTATTTCTTTTGGGTCGCTGCTTATTTATTTGGAATAAAATTTTTTTTTAAGTTTCTAAATTCAAAATTGTGGATCTAATATGGCGGACAAAAATAGTAAAAACATGTACCGTGGCTTCAAAATAGGTTTTTGGGACTTTCTCGGGTCGATCATTACGAATCTGAAGACAAAATTTCAAAATTCAAAATGGTGGATCCAATATGGTGGAAA
Organism: Andricus coriarius; assembly: GCA_932066315.1. NCBI lineage: Eukaryota > Metazoa > Arthropoda > Insecta > Hymenoptera > Cynipidae > Andricus > Andricus coriarius. The sequence continues at coordinate 2,395 of CAKNWT010329329.1, read as the reverse complement.
CACAATTAAAAATTGGTCCCGCAGCTTCAAAATGGGTCGCCAGGTCTTTTTTGGGGGGGCTTCTGAATAAAAATCTGATGTCAAAAATTCAAAATGGCAGATTCAAAATGACAGACAACAAATTTAAAAATAAGTCCCGTGGCTTTAAAATGGATTTCAAAGATTTTCCTAGTTCGCTGATTACGAATGAGAAGTGAAAATGTTGAAATTTAAAATGGCGGATCCAACATGGCGATCACAAAATTAAAAACTTAGTTCCATGGTTTCCAAATGTGTCCTTAGGATTTTTTGGGTGGCTGATCACGAATTTGGACTCAAATTTTAAGGATTTTTTAAATTTAAAATGACGGATCCAATATGGCTTAGAAAAAGTTTAAAAATTAGTCCCGCGACTTCAAAATAGGTATTTCTTTGTGTGTCTCCCATTACGAATCTGAAGTCTAAATTTCAAAATTCAAAATGGTGGATCTATAATGGCGGAAAACCAATTGAAAATGGGTCCCGTGGCTTCAAAATGGGTCCCCAGGTTTTTTTTGGGTTGATGATTACAAATCTGAAGTCGAAAATTCAAAATAGCAGATTCAACATGGCAGACCAAAAATTTCAAAATAAGTCCTGTGGCTTCAAAATGGATTTTTAAGATTTTTTTCGGTCGCTGATTACGAATATGAAGTAAAAATGTAAAAATTCAAAATGGCGGATCCAACATGGCTTTCACAACATTGAAAACTTAGTTCCATTGATTCAAAATGAGTCCTTAGGATTTTTTGGGTGGCTGATCACGAATTTGGACTCAAATTTTGAAGATTTTTCAAATTTAAAATCATGAATCCAATATGGCTTAGAAAAAGTTTAAAAATTAGTCCCGCGGCTTCAAAATATGTATTTCTTTGTGTGTCTCCCATTACGAATCTGAAGTCTAAATTTCAAAATTCAAAATGGTGGATCTATAATGGCGGAAAACCAATTGAAAATGGGTTCCTAGTTTTTTTTTGGGCTGATGATTGCAAATATGAAGTCAAAAATTCAAAATGGGAGATTGAACATGACTGACAAAAAATTTAAAAATAAGTCCTGTGGCTTCAAACTGTGTTTAAAGGATTTTTTTAGGTCGCTAATTAAGAATATGAAGCAAAAATGTAAAATCTCAAAATGGCGGATCCAACATGGCGATCAAAAAAATATAAACTTAGTTCCATGGTTTCCAAATGAGTCCTTAGGATTTTTTGGGTGGCTGATCACGAATTTGGGCTCAAATTTTAAAGATTTAAAAAATTTAAAATGACGGATCCAATATGGCTTAGAAAAAATTTAAAAATTAATCCCGCGGCTTCAAAATAAGTATTTCTTTGTGTGTCTCCCATTACGATTCTGAAGCCTAAATTTTAAAATTCAAAATGGTGGATCCAATATGGTGGAAAACCAATCAAAAATTGGTCCCGTGGCTTTAAAATGAGTTCCCAGGTTTTTTTTTGGGTTTCTGATTACAAATATGAAGTAAAAAATTCAAAATAGCAGATTCAACATTGCTGACAAAAAATTTAAAAATAAGACCCGTGGCTTCAAACTGGGTTTGAAGAATTTGTTTAGGTCGCTGATTACGTATATGAAGTAAAAATGATAAAATTCAAAATAACGGATCCAAAATGGCGATCAAAAAATTAAAAACTTAGTTCCATGGTTTCCAAATGAGTCCTTAGGGTTTTTCGGTGTCTGATTACGAATTTGAAGTCAAATTTTAAGGATTTTTTGAATTTTAAATAACGGATCCAATATGGCTGAAAAAAAAATTTTAAATGAGTCCCGCGGTTTCAAAATAGGTATTTTTTGTGTGCCTCCCATTACGAATCTGAAGTCCAAATTTCAAAATTCAAAATAGCGGATCCAATATGGCGGACAAAAAATAAAAAAATAAGTCTTGTTGCTTCAATATAGGGAGTCAGGATTGTTTTGGGTCGTTGACTATGAATCTGTAGTAAAAATTTCAAAATTCAAAATGGCTGATACAATCATACGGCGAAAAATGGAAAAATTGTTCCCGTGGATTCATAATGGATCCCAAGGGTCGTTGATCACGGATATGATGTGAAAATTCCTAAATTCAAAATTTCGGACAGAATTTTGCAAAAGATTATTGTATCCGCCATTTTGAATTTTGGAATTTTGACTTTGGACTCATCATCAGCGATCAGAAAAAACCCCTGAGGACCCATTTTGAAGCTGCGGGGTCAATTTTTTAAGGTTTGGGCGGCATATTGAATCCGTCATTTTGAATTTTGAAATTTTCTGAAATTTCACTCCAAATTCCTAATCACCGACCCCAAAAATTGTTTTTATTAAAATTGCTATAGTCCATCTCTATTACAGCAGTGAATTATAATATACATATATATAT
>CAKNWT010329327.1:0-26526 GCA_932066315.1 Andricus coriarius | reverse complement strand
AATTCCTTGAATCCTGTAAATTCTCTAATATTTCTGAATTGAATAAACTCTTGGAATTCTTTGAAATTTCCGAATTTTACGGTTTTCTTCAATTCCCCGATTTCAGTGAATCCTATAAATTAACTAAATTCACCATATTCTCTGAATTGCCCGATTTCCATAAATTTTGCGAATTCTCTACATTCCGTGAATTTAGAGAAGACATTGAAATCTTGTAAATCTAAAATTGTTGTCGTAAACAAGATAATGAAACCTTGGAAATATTCTATGTGTGCTCTTTACACATTACATTATTCCTAGTCTTAAATTTTGCATCTCAATCGTCAATATAAAACTGTCCATTGACGAATATAATAATGTTCCAGTTAGATACATTCATTAATTAATACTATTTGGTTTAGTATATCATTCAGAATTTTTTTATTCAATTGAATTACTTAAATTATTTAAAATTTTTTGGAATTGTTCTCAATTGCATGATATGCATTTAAACTCTTTATTATTTTTCGAACTATTCCTCTGGAGATATCGAATTCCATGAGTTTCACGAAGTTTACAAATTCAAGGAATTCCAGTGACTAATTTCCCTGAAATATTCTGAATTTATCTAAATGCTTCGAATCACCGGGATTATCGTTAGTCCTTAGATTCTCTATAGAGAATCTAATTCCCTGAATTTACTCATTTCTAGAAATTCTATAAATTCACTCAATTTTCGAAATCCTCTGAATTTCCCCAATTTCAAGACTTTTACGAATCTGCTGAAATATTCTAAATCCTTTGATTCTCTTGAATTTCTATAAATTCATTTGAATTCTTCGAATTCCCTGAATTCTCTAAATTCCTCAATATTTATGAATTCTCTAAATTCTCCGAAATCATATTGTAATGAAAATATTAGAGGGAAAGAAGGTAGGAACATAATAAACTGGAGAAGAGGATAGTAGTTGATGGCTAGCGAGAGATTAGGATAGGGATGGGGACAATAGGAGCGAATAAAGGATATGCAGAGGGAAAAGTAAACGCGATGAAAAGGGTTGTAGATGGGGAAAGGAAAATATTAAATGAGGAAGTATGAAAAGGGTATTAGGGAAGCTATATGAAGATGGGATTGGTGGAGAAAGAAGGTGACCAGTTGGTGACGATAGAGGAGTGGAAGGCAAAGAGACAAAGACTTATTGCTGTAACCTATGAATCCCTTCCTTCAGGTAAACAGACTGACCGCCGCTCGCATGATTCGAAATATTGAGATGTGGATGACTATTGGTAACGCAAAAATTTTCTAAAATCTGCAATTTCCGTATAGAGGGATGGGCATAGAACAGACAAGGGATGCGGAAGAAGATTTGTTACGAAGCGGAGAAAAGGTGTTCGGAAAGAGGTAATTGAAGGGAAATGTGTTAGGGCATATTTAACAGGCACAGACATGTAACATTGGTGGAGTTAAGTAAGATGCTCGACGTTGGAAGAGGGATAAAAAGGGAATGAATGAGGTTATAAGATGAATTCGCTCACCTCACGAAGATGCGGCCAAGAAGGTGGAGTGGGGCATATAAAATAGGAGACGAGAAAAAGGAATCTGAAAAGTATTAGGCAGGATGGTATATTGGCCTAAGTACTTACCTACATACTAACAGTTATTTTCCCAGTGTACAAAAGATTAATAATTCTTTTATTTTACAGAAGTCACTGCTTTGGAGGATAAGCCAGGACCTAGTCATAATCAAGAAACTCGACGTCGCCATCCTTTTTATATGCCTCCTGGAAGTCGCATTGTAATACACAAAATCATAAATGGCCAACCCGTGCCGAACCATGTTGTCCATGGAGTTCTCCACCTTCTTACAAGAGATGATGATCCGTCAGATAATAATCCATATGGAAAGGCTATAGTAGTACTCAATAATGGCATTCGTTTCTACGCAAATTTGGAAGCTGTCCAAGGATATAATGAACAGGCGCATAATGATGTTTCTCAAAAATATCGCTGTTATATAACACGACCACGTGAATTTGGTTTGGAAGCAATACTTGAGCCTTTTAATTCGGCACGTCAATTGGGTGGAATGGCACGCATTCGTTTCATAAGTCCGCCCAACATTAATGTTGTAGGAGATTTACAGCATTCAGATTTTGGTTTCTAGTAGGGATGTTCGATTCTTTAAAAAGATCGATCCTTCAATCGACCTTGAATCGGATCCACGTGAATAATTTTTTGGTCTTTTAGTTTGGATTTAAGTATGCTAGCACGGATGTGTGTGCAGAAATTTCCTTATATAGTATGGTCTCTGCAATTGCAAAAGAATTTATGCACACAACCTTTGATATAGAACTTAGGTTTTCACAAGTTATTTTATAGTATCATTTTCAAAATTGCCGAAGAAATCGAATGCGTAAGACGTGATTCTACGCCGCGAAATTCTTCATTTGGGGTCATTAAAGTTCCTTAGCTAGGAAGAGGAATACTCACTTCGCTAATATAACCCGTTTTCCGATTTTCGTGTTTGGGTATACACTCTCAATATCATCGATTGTACACAGTTATCCTCTGCATGAAACCTACCGCTCGACATTATTTGAACCCAGTGAAAACACAACCTAGGATCATGTCAAAAGACATCCACCTGAGTTCCAGCTGCCCTTAAAATGGCTTTCCGTCCGCAATTCCGCCCGAGATGAGATTCACCGCACAGTCACGGCCGTCGGTTGCATAGAAATTACTATTAAAGCAAATTTCTGCAATCGCGTGTATGCTTTTATACGTAACTCCAGACTGGAAGACTGCAACATAAAATACTTTCTTGAAATTTTTGTTTTATTTACTAGTGATTTACTAATCTCTATGTAAAATTTTATTCTAGAATAAAATATTTGTGTGGTAGCAGTACCAATGATTCTAGCAGAGTAACTTTGATCTGTGCACGATTGAACTAAGGGGCGCTCATTGGGTGTACTTCGGGTCCTTATTTAAAGCCATTTCGTCATAATTAATGCAAAGCGGAAAAGCAGCCGAAATCATCGTTTTGTTTTCCAGCTGAACTCCAAAACAGTCAATGCACAACAGCTGGTATCCAATGGTTAAGATGCAGGAGGAACCAGAGTACCTGAGAAAGATTAAGAAATAAAGAAAATGGAATAGGGTGGTGAGATTCAAAATAGGAGAGGGTGTAAGAGCATGCAGGTACTGGATAAATGAAGAAGAGAAAAGTGTAGAGTGTTTAGGTATGAGCAGGAAACATGGTTGCATGTCCTAGAGAGGTGTACAGGCGATGAAGGGGGAGTGAAAGCGTGGAAGATTGAGTAAAGTGGATTTTGAATGGAATCAGTCAGGGAGAAGAACGGATGAAGCAACTGAAAAATATGAGAGAGAGAGCTAGTGGCGAAATCAATTCTAATTGAGATTGATAATGGCAAGCAAAATCAGAAGCCCAGGGAAAAGTCGCAATAGAGAAGAATTAAAATAAAATGATTATTAATATAATCTTATTTTATTATTGATTTAGAGTTACCATTTTAATCGAGAAACAAAATTCCCGATCATTTCCCGGTTTTTTCAGATTTAGAAAAAAGATTCGAACCAAAAACCAAGCTCATTTGGCTTTTATGTCTTTAAAATTAATAAGCCGCGGAATCTGGTACATAGATTCGTGTTCGTCATCTCACATCGCAACAGAAAATGTAGAAATAAATAACCCAAGACAATCTTTGGATGCGAAGATCACAATGGCGAATAATTAGGAAATTACTGCAGAATCGATTGGCAACGTAAATCTTCAAGTTCAAACAAGCGACAGTATCCAAGATAAGGTCACCGAAGATGTTGTATACATACCAGAAATTTTAAAAATTCAGGATTCAGATGAAAACTGTTTGGGAACGAGGTCATTGGATAAAGGAATCTACAGACTTGAGTTGGTTAGTGAAAAGTCATTTCACCAAGCACAGGAACAGGACGCAGAATTGTGGCATCAAAGACTATGCCATGTTAATTAACATAGCATGTTAATATTAACTAAAACTGCTTTCAGAATTAAATTCGAAAAAGTAGAAGCTAAACCCAGCATACAATGCATCAAGGTCCATCAAACTAAAGTTTAAAAAGGGAAAAGGAATTTCAAATTAAATTTGTATTTCAAGAATCAAAAACCTAAAAATTCTTGCATAATACAGTTAAAGCGTAATGGTATAGAAAATCTTAATTGTTATCTTCTGGCTATTAATATTATAAGTTTTTAAATTGTTTGTCTTCTTTTAAATTCAAGATATGCGAGGGAAAATAAACATAGGTGTAAATTGCGTCATTGGAAATTATTTTTATTTATCACGGCAATCAATATTTAGAGAAGTCTATTTGTACAAAAAATATGATTCTGTTAAAGATTTAAAATATTTTTTTAATTTTGCAAATGTCGGTGTATTTTAATTTAAATGTGGAATTATTTGGTTAATGTAGGATTTATTTTACATCGACACAGTATGGCACACTTAGGGTCAAATGTTCTTTTTAATCACATTAAATATTGGGAAGCTTGAAGTATTTAAGGATTTACTAAGTGTAAATAGTTTGTCAAAAAAATGAGTAAGATATTCGTATATAACTAATACCTGCTCGTAAATAAAATTAATTACATTTTATCAAAAATTAAAGTTTTTCTCATGATCCATCCAATAAAAAATGTTTAGATAATAATTGTCAGGGTTTTCAGTAATTACATGGTTATCAGTTCAACTTCTTTTTATTGACTTTATGTAAGCCATACAACCTACATCAAATGACATATTTTGTTAAAAATTGTGACATTGCGACAATTTATGTATACTAGATTATGGAATTCCAGAAATCTTGAGTGCTGTTCAAACAGGTTCGTTTTTAAATTACACAATCTCTATTTATCCTCTATTGCTGAGCTTAAAATCTAGTGTAGGTGAATAAATAGTGATTGCGTAATTTTAAAACGAGTGTTGTTAAACTTTTGGTTAAAAATCAATCTGTTTTATTTGAAAATTCACCGATTTTATTAAAAATTCATCTTTTTTGGTTGAAAGTTAATCTTCTTAACTGAAAATCTAACTATTCTTTTTTTGATTGGAATTTAAACTTTTAAGTTGCAAATTTAAGTATTTTATCAGTAATTCGTCTTTTTTTTGACATTAGTCATAAGCTTTAATAAGATGATTTAAGTTAAAACAAATGTTGTGCAAAACTACTTGATTATCTGTACAATTAAGTCAGGCAAAAAACCAAATGTATATACTTAAACATTGTCGATGGTTCTATGAGTAATAAATCTAAAAGATATGAAAAATTCTGAGATCAAAATGCTTGCCCCTCCACTCAATTGTTAATATTCTATAAAGCCTGTTGTCTTTCACAAAACTTCTCTTATTAAAAATTAGTTTTGAGTTCTCCATCTTTATCTCTACTCTTATCTAGAAACAATGAAAATCGTCATTCTATTCTTTGCCTACACGAGTTTGCCTAATTTCGCAAGTAAGTGTACATAAAATAATATAATATATATTTTTGTCAATTCAGTTGAAGAACTTTAAACTATTTCCCTCAATTTCCTGAAATATTCTAAATTCCTCGGGATTCAGTCAATTTACCTTATTCTTCTTAATTCCTCAAAGTAGCTCTAAATTATCCGAATTTTCTCAACTCCTTGAATTCTCTTTTTTTCATGAATAGCCTGAATTTCTTGCATTCGATGAATTTTGTAAGTTCACTGAATTTCCCGAATTGTCTAAATTCACTAAATTGTCTACATTTCCTGAAGTTCTCGATTCCCATGAATACTAGAAGTTCCCTGAATCCCGTATATCCAGATAATACCTTGAATTTGTCTAATTCTTCCATATTTGTAGTAATCTTTAACGAATTCAAGAAATTTAGAGGAATCTTAAAAATGAAATAAAGCTAGAAAAATATAAAGAATTCTACAACTTTCAGGAATTCTAGAAATTAAATTAAAGTTAAATTACTTTTAATTATTTAAAATTCTTTGTATCCTTTTGAACCTTTTTCAATTGCAACAAATGCATTGTAAGTCTTTGAAAACCTTTTAAATTACTTCAACTTCCTTGGAATCTTCTAAATTCCTCTAATTTCCCTGAAATATTCCGAATTTCTATGAGTGTTTCGAATCACATGAATTCTCTGCATTCCTTAAATTCTGTGAATTCCCTGAATTTTCTTATTGCTCCGAATTCTATAAATTGACACAATTTTCAAAATTCCCTGAACTTCCCGAATTCCAAAAATTCTTTCTTCTGCTGAAATATTCTGATTTCCTTTCATCTTCCTGAATTTTCATGAATTCATCTGAACCCGTGCAGAAATTGCCCCGGTTGGCCCTACTACAACAAGGTTTCTGGACGGATCCCGGCCGGGCTACTCCTGATTGGGTTTTATTGTCAGAAACCGGCCGGAGACTGACCGGGCTTCATTTATCTTGAATCACCTAGTCGGGAGCCGGCCGGTTACTGGCCGGGACAACCCTGGTTAGATTTCATGGTTGGGAGCCGACCGGGCACTGGTCAGAATACTTTTTTTTGTAGAAATTACACTTTCCAATTTACTTCCGTATCTGACGCCTTCTGCGCCTGGCATCGGCGCAGATACTTGCCAGTTTCAGTTTCGCACCTCGAACGAGAATGCACGTTGCACTCAGGTCGCGTCGTCTCCTCGAAGTTCGAAAATAAAATCCGTTATTAAAATCAATCTTATTTCAGTAATCAGTTTGGAAACCCCTTACTTACTGCGCGAATAATTATTAGTTTACAATGAAGTATAGTGTTGTGTATTCATTTTTTTCTTTCTAACTTCCTAACCTCAAATCACCACGTGGTGTTAAAATAAAACAATGGCTAGGAGATTCTAGCATCATTGATTGCGACTCTTCTCCAATGTCCTCGCGAGAATTTGATAACTTGATTTTACATTTACAGTTCACCGTATTCTTTACGATTGCCTTAAAAGACAAACCAAGTTAGCAATTTCTCGCCTGAAGTACCATTTCTTTACCCGCCAGTATCCCCGGCAGTATCCGAGATTTCGATAACTCTGTGCGTAATGAAATATGCAACCAACAATCCCTCTACCTGAGAGCTTATCTACTTACTAACAGTTATTTTCCCACTGCACAAAAGTTTCATAAATTTTTCTTTTTACAGTAGTCGCTGCTTTAGATAATGAACATGAACCTACTCATAATGAACGAACTCCACATATTCGTCCTTTTACTTTTCCAAAGGGAAGCCGTATTACTATACATAAGATGATAAATGGCCGACCTGTGCCTAACCATGTTGTTTCTGGAAATCTCGAATTTACGTCAATAAATCATATACCATCAGATAATAGACCATATGGGAATGCTTTTATAATACTCAATAATGGCACTCGTTATTATGCACCACTCAAACCCAGCCCCAAGTATGACGAAAATAACAACAATATGCAAGATGGTGCTCAAGAATACAGCTGTTTTATAACAAGACCACTTGGGTTTGGTTTGGAAGCATTACTGAAGCCTTTCAGTTCAGAACATCAAAAGAGTGGAATCGCACGCGTTGATTATATTATTCGGCCTGGCGTTAATGTTGCGGGATACTTACGACACTCAGATTTTGGTTTCTAGTTGGGATGTTCGATTTTTTTAAGAATGTCAAGCCTTTAATCAATCTTGCATCGAACCCACGTGAATTATTTCAGTAAAAAATGGAATTCAAAGAAGGCTTGTTTGTACAATAATACTTTATATCAGAATTTGTAAACCAATAATAAATAAAAGACAAATTTCAAGAAAGTATCTTATTTTTCGCTCCCTCAGTTTGGATTCACTTAAGCTCTGGAATTAAGGGCTCCATTGCCTGTGCTGTGAAAACTAACATTTTTAGCTGAACATTTTTCTCTAGCTGAAAAAAGGCATTATACTCTGCGGATGCAATTTCGTTCTGATGTAACCGTCTCGTTGGTTTTCCCCTATCACCTTGGAGGATGCCTGGGTTACAACCTTGATCATTCTTTCCACAGATTGAGAATGGCAGGGAAGTTTTCAAATCTTTGGCATTGATCTTGAACCGTTTTGAACTACATTTTTAAGGTTTTCTTTCAAAAGACTTTGAGTTAGAGGTCGTTCAGTCAAGCTGGTTTTGTTCCAATCGATAATCATTGTATAATCTGTTGCATCGAACTGCAAGGTTGGAATGCTGAAGGTTCTAGGTCCATGTGATCGTTGCGGATCTGGAAATGATTCTTGCCGGATGTCGAGGATTCTCTGAACTGCCTCTTCCCTGATTGCTTCTTCATCGTCTCCTAACATTGTAAGCAGAAGGTATTCAGAGTGGAAAAATAAGCCCCTCGCTGGAGTACCTGGTCAATGACTAACTTTAGGTTTCGATCTAGGTACCAAGAAAGTTGCACCTCCTTCCATAAATGGTTGGCACCCTCAGTACACGACGGATTGGTTTCGATTGTGAACGATATTGGCGCATAAACCTTCATCACGAAGTTCGCTAAGATGGTCAAGTTTCTGGAAGGTGTTTTGGTACCAATGAACAGACGCAAAATTCGTCTTACACAATAGCAGTAAATATGCCTGATCCTTACTCAAAGATTTAAAGTCGATGTCTGTCAATTCAGTTTTAATTTGCAGGAACTTAGTAATAGGAAGCTGTTCCCAATTGTTTCAAAACTACGTGCTCGTCTCTTATAGAGCTTCGATAAAATGTTCCATCTTTTTTATTTTGTACTAAAGCGACATCTTTCCTTCCATCAAAGCATATAGATGTCGCATTTCTTACTTCCTGACGATCGCTCACTTGCAACTCCGTTTGTCTTCGCTTTAAAGCTATCTCAAAAGATTTTAAATTGTCTTCTTTAGAAGTAATGTTTGAGTCCTTCATTAAAGCACATGCTACCTGGGATGCTGAACAATACGCGGTCCAGGAATGAAGTCGTCATCATGATCGTCATCGAGATCATTGTCAACGTCTTCGAGACCATTGACATTGCCAGTAGTTCATTATTTCTGCTCTATAAATGAATTTTCTCCTGCAATAGTGTTTTTGCAGTTTAGTTGATCTCCTGAATTCATAGTTGAGGAGGATGGAGACTGTTCATCATTTTCAGCATTGAGATACTCTCCAGTTGAGTATATTATTTGAAATTATTTTTCAATTAGTTGCAGAACTTTCAATTCCTTTAATTTGTTTGAATTCGTTTAAATTGCATGCAATGCATTTAAACACTTTCAAATTCTTTCGAATTATTTTAACTTCCTCGAATTCTACTAAATTCCTCTGAATTACCTAAAACATTCTGAATTCCGCTGCATTTTTTTAATTCCCTAAATCTTCTGAATTTTCTAAATTTAGTGAATTTTCTGAAATCCCTAAATTCTCAAAATTCCCTAAAACATATGAATTCACTAAATTTTCCAATTTTCTTGAACTACTCAAATTTAATGAATTTTACCAATTTTCTCAAGTATTGTGAACTCATTCTGCATTGCCTAAATTCTTCTTGATTCCTCTAAATATCTACAAATTCCCTGAAATCTCAGTAATCCTCGAATTTACTCAATTCCTTGAAATTCTGCCTTTTATAAGTTTTGCGAATTCCACGCAATCCACGAATATTACAAATTGAATGAATACCACGAATTCCACGAATTTATGAATTTCGCGGATTACGTGAACTCAAGGAATTGTGCGAATTGCAAGATCACCACAAGTTCAATGAATTCCACAAATTTCGTGAATTACGCGAATTCAATGAATTTCCTGAAATGTATTCACATAATTATGTAATATCACGCAGAATACAGGAAGCACTTTCAACTATTTTTTTGTTATTCTTAGCTGTTATATTGTAATTATTCAGGTTGAGGAAAAGAAGGAAGGCATAAAAGAAATGGGAAAAGGGGGAAATGTAATTAGTAGTTAGCGAGGGGTATAGATGGGAATGGGGAAAATAGGAGTATGCTGGAAGAAGTAGAGGGAAAGGTAAACACAAGGAAAAGAGTAAAAGATGGGAAGATGGACAATATATAGCAAAGAGGGGTGCACAGGGGGTTTGTTGGGCTAAATTAAAAAAATATGATAGAATCAGGAAGGAAAGTAGTAGGAGGGGATAAGCAGGAAGTGGAAAGTGGAGGAACAGAGCGATATTGCCATAGAGTATAAACTAAATCCCTTCCTTCAGGGCGAATACTGACCGCTTCTGGCTTTTGTTGTAAAGATGGAAAAAGGTGTTAAGGGAAGGGGATAATTGGAGAGAAATGGGTTAGGCAGGATGGGGAATAGGTGATATGTGTATTCTAAGGGAGAAATGAGTTATGGGACATATAGGGGTAAAGTTGGGCAAGTGTAATTAAAGGGGTTAATGAAAAGGAAAGAGTCGGGAACGGAGTAGGGAAATTAAAATTTACCATTATTCAAGGATAGACTACATAAATTTATAATTTCAATTCTAATTTACTCCCACTTCACTTGCACTGGCACATTCAATTTTTAAAATTTTTCGACTATAGTTCTCTTTTACAGAAGTCGGTGCTTTGAATAATGAATATAAATAAGGTAGTGGTAGTAACAGTCGTGGAATTCCACGCGTCCATTATTTTCATATTTCTTTAAAAACATGCAAAATATTTTGTAATTACTTACAATTTTTCAAATCTCGAATTCAGTTACAAAAGAATCGTTTTGAAATTAGGTAATCTCTATTTTCCTTTACTAAGTTTACATTTCATTAAAGAAAAATAAATAAAGGTTGCGTAATTTAAAAAAGATTCTTGTTTAATTGTGCCCTTTGTTGGAAAAAACTTTATTACATCTCCAATGAAGTCCAGATGAAAAAACAATATACTTAACATTTTTGATGGTTCCATAAATAATAAATCTAACAGATATGAAAAATTCTACAATCAAGCAATCTTCGCCACTCCAGTCATTTCTAAACAATCTATTAAACCAGTCGCATTTCATAAAGATTTCTTTTTACAATTTAATTTTGTGATCTCTGTCGTTATCTCCACTCTTATCTAGAAACAATGAAAGTCGTCATTCTGCTCTTTGCCTGCATGGTTTTCCTTGATTTCACAAGTGAGTATACCTAACATTATAGACTATTAATAGGATTAAGTATATTATTCAGAATTATTATTTATTCAGTTAAATTGCTTTGAATTATTTCCCTGAATTCCCTCAATCATTCTTGATTCCTCTGAATTGCGTAAATTCCCCTAATTCTTCCGGATTTCCTATGAATTTATCGAAGCTACTCTAAATTCTTTAATTTTTCGGATCGCATGTACTTTAAATGCGACATGTTGATAAAAGCTGAGTATTCACAGTATTCCTGTTGAATTGCCTTCAATTGTATTTTTTTTTTACGGTTGTTTTGAATTGTCAGTCAATCGTAGCTTAAGGTCCGTCCATAGACTAAATAGACTAAAGGGGTGTAGCGCCAAAAGATTTTTCGCTATCTCGAGAAAAAAACGCTACTTTTTCTTGGTATCGCAGACTCCTCAGGAAGCTGAACCTGAAACTTATAACAATCTGAAACAGATTGCCAAAGAATTCCAAGAGCCCTGTGGGTTGGTTCTTGAGTGAATTCATAAGGCGATGCCTTTCCTTTGTTATTTTCCGGGACTCCTTGTAGAACATCCTTGAAGTTCGACAACCATTTCTTCAAGATAAAAGCGTTTGTTCCGAGAAGCATATTCACCTGGCGACGTTTCTCTATGAATGTAGCGATGACATAGGCTCCGGAGAGGACATCGTCCACATAAATTTTCTTCCTCAGAATATCCGTAGTCAAAGGAAGTTGATTCCTTCGTCCTCTGTTAGCTGATGTAAAGTACATTGTAGAACAACAATCTGTCGAGTAGACGAAGAAGGTTCCTCAGAAAATAGACCGGACAAGCTCCAGCCCAACGAAGTTTGCTGAGCCATAGGAGTATCCAAATGACCCTTTCGGACTCCTTCCTCAATGACGCATGAGTAAACCTCTGAACCTAAAATCATGTCAATCAAGCCACCCTGATCGACAAGTGGATCCGCCAATTCCAGCCCCTGAATGTGCAGCAAATGAACCGTAGAAATACCACGAGGGGCTACGTAAGACATAAGCTTCAGTAAAACAATACGGCGTACATAAAAAACTAGCCTCAGGATTAACACATGATGTAACCCTAATATTTACCAAATCTCAGGAGGCTTATAAACTTTGGTCGCCGACGTCCCCACTGTGACGATGACACGAATTCATTTTGCTTCAAGTCTCCTAAAAAGAGACTCAAAAACAAAAGACGCTTGAACGCCCTAATCGCGAAGTGCTCAAGATAAATATAAATAGCCATGTGACCCTCTAGTGGAAACGATTTCTGTAGCTAGAAGCACGGGCCGATGAGTTGTTTTTCACTATTGAAATAGGAACATATTGTCTAATCGAATTAATAATCTTTTACTAATCTTTTGTGGCCCACTTTGTGCTAATCAAATCTGTAAAAATTAACTTATTTACTTATTCAAGCTGGTGTTTATTCAAGCCAAATCACTTTTACAAACTTTGCTGAATAGTTGCAATTTCCTACGGAAAATAAATAAAATATACAAGCGAAAAAATTTAAATAAATGAAAAGAGAACTCTGTTTAAAAGTAGCGCATGATGACCCTGAAGATGCATAATTAATTAATATATTGATCCATATTGATTCCACTTTTGTGCATTTTATTATTGAGGTTGCTAAGAATATATATAAAAAAATAGGGATACGTCAATATTTTAGTGTATTCATTTGTGGAAATATATTACAATATTCAAAGAACATTAATTTACAAATGTCGTGAGTTGGCACTAGAAGCTTAGGCTCTCATCTCATATTTTGGTCGCAAACGAGATAATGAAACCTTGAAATTATTCTGTATACTCTTTACATAAAACATTATTCCTAATCTTAGACACATCTAAATGTACAATATAAAATTTTCCACTAAGAATTTGCTTTTCACAAATGTTTTCAATGAATATTTTTAATTTATGCTACATTGCCAGATTCTAATCTTGCATTGTATCCGCATCGAATGACAATTATCATAATGTTCACAGTAAAACTTTGGTTATCAAATTATTGCAGCTATTTCGATCTAAGGTTTTAGCTTGATATAATACGCTTTAGAGAATAAATACAAATTAAGGAACACACCTTGAGGGCATTCTAGCATCAGTATGCAAAACAAAATGACAAGAGAGGGTTTCCGAAAGTAAACCGAGAAAGGAAGCTGTTTTTTAAAATGTTATTCTGAACAAAGAGTATTATTTAGAGTTAAGAAATAATTTCTAAAATAATAAAAAAAGTGATTGATGGAGTTAAAAATAATACAGCTGTTCAAAATACATCTTCCTCCAGGAAGTTGTGTTCACAACCGAAATTTAAGACACCCCCATGGATTTTCGAAGGTCTCGTCATTTTAAGAAGTAAGTCCGGTAGTCCAGGTGTTTAAAAAACATCTTCCTCCAGGAAGTTGTATTCGTAACTGAAAGTTAAGACACCATGGTCGGATTTCGAATGTCTCGTTAGTCTACGAAGTAAGCCCGGCAGTACAGGTTTTTAAAATATACCTTCCTCCACGAAGTTCTGTTCATCACTAAAAATGCAGATAACCACATGGGTTTTCGAAGGTCTCGTCATTCGAAGAAGTAAGTCCGATATTCAGGTGTTTAAAATACATCTTCCTCAAGAAAATTGGGTTCACAACTGAAATTGAAGACACCCTAATTGTGCTTTCAAGGTCTCGTCATTATGAGAAGTAAACCCGGTAATCTACGTGTTTAAAATACATATTCCTCATGGAAGTTGTCTTCGTAACTGAAAATAAAAACACGCTAATCAGTTTTTTGAAGGTCTCGTCATTCTAAGAGGTAAACCTAGTTGTCCAGGTGTTCAAAATATATCTTCCTCGAGAAAGTTGTGTTCAGAACTAAAATGTCTGACCTCATGGATTTTCGAAGGTCCCGTCATTCTAAGAAGTAAATCTTGTAGTATAGGTGTTAAAAATACATCTTCCTTGAACCTTTCCTTCTAAGGTGCCTTCTACTTCAGTTCTGGACACAACTTACTACGAAAAGATGTATTTTGAATACCTGGACTATCGGGTTTACTTTCTAGAACTACGAGACCTTGGAAAAACGGTTAGGGTGAATACAATTTCAATTCTCAAGGCACCTTCCTCAAAGAAGATGTATCCTGAATACCTGGGCTACCATGTTTACTTCGTAGGAGAACGAAACCTTGGCAAAATGGCCAGGGTGCCTTCTACTTTAATTTTGATCCCACCTTCCTTGAAGGAGATGTATTCTAAACAGCTGAACTTTCAGGTTTACTTGTAAGAAGGACGTGGCCTCGGAAAAAGGCCAGGGTGCCTTATACTTCAGTTCTAGACACAACTTTTTACGGAAAGATGTATTTTGAACACCTGGGCCACCAGGTAGACTTCCTAGTACTACGAGACCTTGGGCAAACGGTTAGGGCGAATAAAATTTCAGTTCTGAAGGCACCTTCCTCGAAGAAGATGTATTCTAAATACCTGGACTACCAGATTTATTTCTTAGAATGACGAGACCTAGAAAAATAGCAAGAAGTTGCCTTCTAATTCAGTTATGAATACAAATTCCTGGGGGAAGATGAATTTTGAACACCTGGAGTACCGGGTTTACTTCCTAGAACTACCAGATCTTGGTAAAACGGTCAGGGTGATTGAAATTTCAGTCTTGAAAGCACCTTTCTTGAAGAAGATGTATTCTGAATACATGGACTATCAGGTTTACTTCGTAGAAGGACGAGACGTTCCAAATTCTTTTAGATTGTTTTAAATTCCTTGAATATTCTAATTTCCTCTCACATCCCCTAATTCTTCTTAATTCGACTTAATTCTCTGAGTTTCCTGAATTCTCAGTATTTTATGAGTTTCACCAATATTTCAAGATTTCCACTAATTTAATGAATTTCATAAATTACACGAATTTATTAAATTCCGTGGATTTCACGAATTCAACAAATTCAAGGAATTTTCAAAAATTCCAGGAATTCCAGAATTTTTACAGGGTCAATGAATCCCAAGAATTCCAGATGACGAAAGTCGCATTATATAATACCTCCCAAATTACAGGAAATCCTTTGAACTGTTTTTTCATGTTTTCATTCATCATATTGGAATTAGTAGGGTTGAGGAGAAGAAGAAAAGGAAACAGGACACTAGAAATAGGGGAATGTAGTTGATGGCTAGCGAGGGAGGAGAATGGATATAAGGGAAATAGGAGTAAATAAAGTCTCAATTGAGGGAAAAGTAAACATGATGAAAAGGCTAGGATAATGGGAAAGGGGAAATGTACGGGTAAGAGGCGTGAAGAGGTGTTTGGGAAAGCTAAATGAAGAAAAGATATTGCTGACCGCTTCCTGCAGGTCGCGCGCTGCTTGCATAATTCGAAATATTGCGAAATGGGTGACTGTGTTGCTAGAAGAAAAATGCTCAATCTTCAATTTTCGTATTGTAAGATGGGCATAGGAAAAGGGAAAAGGGATGCGGAAGAATATTAGATGAGTAGGAAGAAAAAGGTCTTATGAAAAAGGGGTAATTGGAGAGAAATGGGTAAGGGCGTACATAGGAGGCACATATCTGTGACATTGGGGAAAGAAAATAACATGCGCGAAATAGGAAGAGTGGGTGTAAGGACACTTATTTTTCCAGTGTGCAAAAGTTTTACAAATCTTTTTTCTTTGCAGTAGTCGGTGCTTCGGATAATGAACATGAACATAGTCACAATCAAGGAATTCGACGTCTTCATCCTTTTCATATTCCTCCAGGAAGCCGCATTAGTATACATAAAATGAAAAATGGCAAACCTCTACCTAACCATGTTCTTCGTGGAAATCTCCAATCTGTAACAAAAGATCATGTTCCATCATTTAACAAGCTATATGGCCACGCTTTTGTAATTCTCAATAATGGCAATCGTTTCTATGCAAGTCTCGAACCGGACCGTAATTATGTCAAGAATAACAACAATGGCCACGAGGATGGTGATCAAGAATACAGCTGTTTCATAACAAGACCACTTGAGTTTGGTTTGGAAGCAATACTTGAGCCTTTCGATTCAGAGCGTCAAATGCGTGGAGTCGCAGTCGTTCATTTCATAAGTCAACCTGACATTAATGTTGCGGGAGATTTACAGCATTCGGACTTTGGTTTTTAGTCGGGATGTTTGATTCTTTTTAAAATATCGATGCTGTAATTGATCTTGAATTGGACTCACGTAAATTAATTCAGTAAAAAAATTAAAGTCAATAATTGTTTTTACAATAATATT
Organism: Andricus coriarius; assembly: GCA_932066315.1. Lineage (NCBI taxonomy): Eukaryota > Metazoa > Arthropoda > Insecta > Hymenoptera > Cynipidae > Andricus > Andricus coriarius. The sequence continues at coordinate 10,154 of CAKNWT010329327.1, read as the reverse complement.
TTACATTGAAATTTGTAAATCAATAGTAAATAAAGAAAAAAAATTCAAGAAATTATTTTGTTCTTTAGTCTTCCAGTTTGGATGTACGTATGCACGCATCGACGCGGTTGCAAAAATTTCCTTTAGCGATATTGCTCATGCAATTGCAATTGAATTGGTTCCTACAACTTTGCATTTAGGAAAAATAATTGGGAATCCCTTAAAGTCATTGTGCATTCTAATTAATTATGCTATTAAATTATAATCTAATAATATGTACAACCATTGAAGCCTGGAAAAAATATATAAGGTGGAAGCCAACAGCCTATAGCCTTCCTCTTCGCGTCTGGTCCTGTTTTTCTGAGGTATCTAACAACGTGGGTTAATTCTGTATCAGACTCTATGCTCCGAAAATGTGATTCAGGAGTTTTTCCCTTCCACCATTATAAACCTACAATAGTTGACTTCAAACAATATTTTCTTGAAGGAATGAAACAGAACTATTTGTCTTTGTTTCGAAAGAAGATTAGCTGTGGCATTGAAGAAATATTGAAAGCTTGGGAACCCTATAATACAATATTGAACTTTTATTATTTTTTGTAATTACAAGATACAATTTCGTATATTTTTTACGTTGAATTAGTGGTGTGGAGGATTATGGTTGACACGCTCTACTATAAAATTAAATGAGACTGAGCGATTGCGACCTACTGGAACTTCCTTAATTTCATTTGGGGTCAATGGAGTACTCGTGCCGCTTTCCATGTTGATTTTTGCCCGTCCTTTACGGCGAATGCGAGGATCATATTTATATATTCCAGAAAGAACATTAGTACTGTCCAATATTGCAAAGACTTCACCATCGCGTGTTGATAATACGATTTGTTCTGGGTTTGCTGTGGATCTATAGATATTCCGTCCAAGGCGTATTTTAATTTTCTTATCTGCAGGAAAGGTGTATCTTCGAAGTTCGAATACCCGGTTTGGATTTTTAATTGGAGTAAGCCGAATAAAGTTAAGTTGGTCAAGTCCATATCCAAATCCGTCAGAAGAAGGAAGCCTTGCAGGTGGAGCCATTCTCCAGGCAGGGGGAAACCTGGACCTTGGACGAAGAGGAGGTTCGGCAGGGGAAGACCTGATCGGAGAATGAGAACTGGCAGGAGGAAGAGAACTGGCAGGAGTAATGTACCTTGAACGAATAGGTGGTTCGGCAGGAGAGGAAGACCTGATCGGAGAATGATGACTGGCAGGAGGAAGAGAACTGGTAGAATGATGTTGTCTGTCAGAAGAAGATGATGATGAACCGCCACGAGGAACACCAGGAATAGGGGCACCATTGGGCAAGCATTCGAACTGTGAACTTAATTCTGCAAGAAGCAATAGACGATTAATGTTTTTTGAGTATGTTGGTATATCATAAAATAGTGGTGGCAAAATGGCGAGAATATGCACCAGACATTGATGAAAGATTGTCCTGTGAGGATTTTAGAAAGCTGGACCAACAATATTCAGGGAATATTAATCAGGAAGGATCCGTTAAAAGTTGTATTTACTATGTTTTTCAAAGAATAAAATGCACTTTTGTATAAATATAGGGCAGAATTCTGCGAGAACAGAACAAGTTTTATCCATTTGTAATAAGAAAACATCTTCAAAGAATAGCACGGAAAAAATATAAGACGTCTGTCGATTACAGCCAATTACTTCACTTATTAACAAAACATAACTAAGATAAAAAATTGCTGTTTTATTCGAATTATTTGACATATGTACAAAACAAATGAACAATATCTGACTTCTAAAAATGTAAGAACACCGTTTATACACCCAACCGCTTCGGAATTTCCGTTCGAAGGCTTAAAAATGTTTTCATGTAAATGTTTTCCTTATAGATATATTGTTTTATTTACCAATAGAATTAAGGACAAGCATCACAGTAAAGACAAGAGTATAAACGATCTCCATTTTTGGCAATTGAAGGAAAAACTAATGAATGCGTTAATCAAGAATTGGGCGAACAGTGTACGTGACGCATACTCTGGTGTTTTATTGGAGTATATGTATTTTATGCTTATCGATATCTTACGTATTATGGGCGACAGGAGTGTCGTTCTGAGATATTCATATTTATGTTCAATAAATCAGTCTAATTTGCTTATCTTAACTGACGCTAATTTGAATGAAATAAAGCGATTTTTTCTATTAGTACTTCGATAAATTTACAAATATTGTAGACACATTTCTAAAGGTGTTTGCTATGTTTCCAAGAAAATAAGCTCATTTTTTAACCTACTCTATACCAAATCCATAAAAATGATATTATAAATATTAGCTCTCGCTAATTTAGAAAAAATATTACAAATAAAAAAACCCTTCAACTCAATATAATCGCTAAAAAGAAAAAATGATTTCTTACGATTCAGAAAAATAGGCTGATTATTTTTACTTTTCGCATCTATCCGCCCATTTTATGGACTTTTAAAATTCAAATTCGCTTATTTAATTTAGATATTTATTTAACGCTTGAATTGTTTGGAGTTCTCTACCTAAATTTATAAAAGCCGGTATTAAACCTGTCGAAGAATGTCTACTTGTATTTCGCGCAAAGTGTAAATCATCTAAATTTTTGTCCCATAATTTGTGATCATTCTCTAAATACGCGTTTTTCCCCGTTTTGATTGACCTGTTGCATCGTTAAGTTGGATTTGCTTGTGCATGATATTTAGGAGTTTTTGAATGTCTTATTCCATATATTTTTGTTAAATTTTTTTTCAATTGTTGATGATAATTTATTTTTAAGTGAAATTATTTGTACGCGTTTAGTAAAAATATCAACAAATACTAAAATATATTCCTCTCTCGACTTTGAAATTGGCAATGGACGCATCACATATGTTGCTACTACTGTCCATGGTGCTTCAATTATCCTCTTTCCCATTAAACCTATCCCTTAGTCTATCCACCTATTACAAATTTCAATCTTTTTCAATCCCTTTGTCTATCCTTCGGGACTGAGAACTCTTATCTTCTTCTATCGCTTAGTCTATCTATCTATTACGAATTTCAATCTTTTCCAATCCCTTTCTGTATCCTTCGTGACCGAGGACTCTTATCTTTTTCTATTCCTCGAAATTGGGGAGTCCATTCAAAAATTCGAAAATTAACTGAAAAAATTAATTTGACGTTGACCACGTATCAGAAAGACAAGGTCACGTCCATGCTTCTATACCTACATACTTAAAATTAATTTCCATACCTCACAGTCGACAACTGTGTCGAACTTGGAAGAAAACGGTTTGCCAGGCCTCTACTTATAGTCCCGAAGCCTGATTTCACTTGCTGGCTACTTTTACCCTCAGCCACCTAGCGTCACCCTGCTGGAATTAAAAAGGTATAGATCCTATCTTTTTGAATAATTTTGAATCTTTACAATAAAAAGAGAGAGAATGCATCCCATTCTATCTCTTTGCCAATATAAATTCACGTCTATCTTTATCAACGCCGTATTTTCTATATAATCCTTTCCATTATCTATCCGCGCCAATCTTTTTTTATCTCACTGTCAATCTAAATTCCCGTCTATCTTTTTCAATCTCTTTTTCATTACTTCATTCGCTTGTACGTTTATTAACGTCAATCTTTTTTATCTATTCTTCAATCTGAATTCACGTCCATGTTTTTAAAATACCCTCTTCTCTATCTCGTCCTATCCTTTATCTATCCATGTCAATATTTTTGTATCTCTGAATCAATCTAAATTTCCATCTCTTTTTTTGAATCTCCTCTTCCCTATCTCATTGTATCATACATCTATCAACGTATATATTGTTTTATCTATTTTTCAATCCGAGTTCTCGCCTCTCTTTTTCAATACCCTCTTCTCTATCTCATCCTATCCTTTATCTGTCCACGTCAATATTATTCCATCTGTGAATTAATCCAAATTTTCATCTATCCTTTTCAATCTCCTCTTTATCATCGCATTGTATCATACATCTATCAACGTCAATCTTTTTCTATTAATTTTTCAATCTGAATTCACGTGTATCTTTTTCAATCCCTCTTCTCTACCTCATCCTATCCTGCATCTATCTACGTCAATCTTGTTCTATATCTCTGTCAATCTAAAGCTGCGTCAATCTTTTTCAACCCCCTCTTATTTTATCTCATCTTGTCCTCTATCTATACTCGTCAATATTTACTAACTCTCTGTCAATATAAATTCCCTTCTGTCTTTTCTAATCTCATCTTCCCTATCTCATGCATATCATTTTCTATCTATTTTTCAATCCAAATTCACGTCTATCTTTATCCATCCTCTATTCTCTGTCTCAACTTACCCTGTATCTATTTAAGTCAAAGTTTTTGTATCTCTGTTAATCTAAATTCCTGTCTATCGTTTTTCAATCTCCTCTTCTCTATCTCATCCTATATTACATCTAGCAACGCCTATCTTTTTCTATCTCGTCGTTTATCTAAAACTACGTTGATCATTTTCAATCTTCTCTTCTCTATCTCGCCCTGTCCTTTATCTATCGACGTCAACTTGAAGGTTTTGTTCTGCTAGAAGTGGAAAGATTGAGAAAGATAGAAATTCGGGGATAGGAAAAGATAGAATTATTGTATCTCTCCTTTTATCATTCAGTGTGTCACTTTGCATCCCTGAAACGCTATATTTCCCGATCCCTAACCTTAATAATTTTCTATCTCTTACTCCTCCTTTCGTAATCAAGGACTCTTATCTTTTTCTATTCCTAAGTATATCTATCTATAACGAATTTTAATCTTTACATCTCTATCTTCTGTAACCAAAGACCCTTATCCTTTTTTTTACTTCATTATATTCCTTCAATATAAATTTTATTATTGGTCTATCCTTTTTTCTATCTTCCGCAATTGAGTACTCTTATCATTTTCTATTCTAATTTCATTGATCACACACCAGAAAGATACCGTGGCGTGAATTTAAACTGAAAAATAGATAGAAAAAGATAGATGTTCAGAGGACAAGAGGAGATAGAGAAAAAGAGATTGAAAAAGATAATGAGAGTTTAGATTGATAGAGATAGGAAAATATTGACATTGATAGAATCAGGATAAGATGAGATAGAGAAAAGAGATTCGAAAAGAATGACGTGAATTTAGATTGAAAAAAGAGAGAAAAAGATTGGCGTGGATAGATAAAGGATAGAATGAGATATGAAAGAGAGGATTGAAAAAGATAGGCGCGAATTTAGATTGACAAAGAGATACAATGGGATAAATTTTTTCTACCTATTTCTATCATAAAGATTCGAAATGATTCAAAGGGATAGGATTTTTATCTTTTTACTTCCAGCAGGGTAGTTAAGTGGGTCGGTTTTAATTCTATTCCCTGATCTATTACTTTTCTTTAAATCAATTTTTCTATTTGCTCTTGCTGTGCTTCATGTAATTCTACTATTCCTTCGAAAAGTCCATGACAGATTTCTAAAATTGTCTTTCTTTCTATTTTTATGCTTATAATATTATTATGTATTACTGCATTATTTCTAAAGTTATCCCAATTACTTTTTTTATCGCAAATAATTTTTCTATTGTTGAATCATTTTTCCCTCTGTTTTATCGATAATTTTCTTCAATTTATAATCCTTTTTATCCTTATCTCAATCTACTAGCCCTTTAAATTCTTTTCTCTAATTTCCTATATTTATTTTTCGTATGTAAAGTTGTGTTTAATTTGGATATTCTGTTTATGTTTGTCTGTTTTTTTTTTATTTTTATTTCCTGACTTGCTATCTTTATTTTCTCCTAATTGGTTACTTTCTTCCGCATTATATAAAAGCGCTGGTATTTGCATAATAATTTTAATTTGTCGTGTCTGTATGTTTCCTAAGTGCCGACTAATTTTATTTTATAATTGGCCCGCTGAGTTTTGATTTCTATACCCATTATTATAAGTATTACTAAATCGTGTCCTTTGTAATCCAGTATTATATTTGTAATTATTATTGTTTCTTAAATGTCGGATTAAAAAATCTAGGATTTGCATGTTGAAATCTTGTTTAACATTTTTGTCTATTTTGTTGATTTGGGTATCTCCGTCTTAATTGTCTTTGTTGATTTTTTTCTTGACTTTGATTTTGTTCCCTAGTCTGATTCATAATTTCATTTTTATTGTGATTCTCATAATTTCCTTCATCTTTTTTATTTTTGTCATTTGTACATTCTTATCAGAAAAGATATTAGATTTGTGTAAAATTTTATCCCCCCCCCCCCCATTCACGTTAATGTCAAATGTCCACCTTTTGGGACCTTCTGAGCGCGAAAACCAGGTTTTCGCGAATGTGTCTGTCTGTCCGCGTGTGTCTGAATGTCTGTAGATTTTTATTCTGTCCTAGTCAAGTTCGTTAAGTTAGCCATTTTGGATAAAAATTTGGACAAATGACACAAGTTACGAAAAAAAAATAAAATAAAATAACCACAAGCTGGTTACTCGAAAAACTGCTACAAATTTGTCATAAATAATTTTTTGATAGGACGCATAATTTTTTTTTAATCGTAAAAAATATCATTAAAATTTTTTTTTTTTGAAACGACACAAGCTACAATAAAATGTTATTCAACAAAAATTTTCGCCCAAATCATAACTACAAATTTGTTCAAAACCACTTTACGCCAGGATGCATACTTTTGGTTTAAATCGTGAAAAATAGCTTTGAAAATAAAACAATTAAAATGGAAAAACGGCACAAGTTGCAATAAATTTTTTAAAAACCAAATTTCTGTTTCTTATATGAAGCGTAGCACGCATTTTTTTCAATAATAAAAACAAGACAATAAAAATACATAAAATGAGACATTATTCAGGGTAGCTGAGAATTAATTTTTAAGGCAAAATAAGAAAAAATAGCATAGCAATCATGATAAATAAAATTGTTACTTTATTTTGCAATATTTAAATAAGCTATTCCAGGCCGAGGTGTATAAATAAATGTAATATACATTTGATATAAAAGTGTTGAACATAATGAAAAAAATTTCTGACCTTAAATTTTTGCCGATTACTGGTCAAATAATTTTATAGACACACGAGAAAATTATTTCAAAAGTAATAGGCAAAATTTGAACATCAGAAATTAATTAATTAATTTCCCGGGTCGACACAATAACATCAATACTTTAAATAATGAAGAAAAGTTCACATTTTGGACAAAATCGAGTACGAAGCACGAGATTCGTGAATTTTAAAAGTTCTATGCACAAATGTTGGAAAAATACAAAAACCGAGCGCCCTCTTTCAATTAAGAAAAATTAAAAACCAAAATTTTCTTCTTTCCAAGTCAATAAAAATGTTAAAAATGCAAATTTTTTTCTTTCGATTAAAAAAAATTGAATATAAAGGATTAAAAACAAAAAAATGGCCTTTCCCAGTAAAAAATTTTACCCTTGCCCACTCTATTTAAAAAATGTTAAAAAGAAAAAATTGGGCTCTTGTCTAGTTATTTTTTGCATCAGATTTTAATTAGTTTCATTTCATACGATCATTCTTCGCTAATGATTGTTTTCTCTTTTTATAAAAATCTAATTTGTCTGGAATGGATCTGTCAGCGCAAAGTTTACATTTTTCTTAATTACCTCTAAAATAACCCGTAAAAGATCTGGAATTTAGAATTCAAAATTCTGTAACATCCCTGATATAGGAAATTAACACCGAAATTTTAAAGATTGATTTGGGGTGGGTTCTACATGCGCTATAGGGATGTGACTTATTTTAATTCTTTTGATATAAAATGCTACCATTATTAGGGAAAATATTTGGACTTTTCGTTAAATCAGCTTCTTTATAGAATCTTAGAAATCTTAGAAATGTTAGGGATTGATTTAGGGTGGGTTTCACACATGTCGAAGTGTTGAAACTTTTTTGTGTTGCTTTTGAGATGACATCATGCCATTATCAACAAAAACATTTGAACTCTTGAATTATTGTCTCTTTACAGAATTTCTTTTCACTAAGGGTTGATTTGTGATGGGATCCACGTGCGCTAGAAAGATAAAACATGTTTTGGTTGCTTTGGGTATGAAAATTTTTCATTGTCAGCGAAAACATTTCGACTTTTTAAATTAGCGTCTGCATAGCAATTTTTAACTTTAGGGTTTGATTTAGAGTGTGTTCCACAAGCGCTAAAAAGATGAAACTTTTTTCTGATACTTGTGACATGAAATGATACTATTATCAGTGAAATATTTTGACTTTTCAACTTAGGATCTTGAACAGATTTTTTTCTAACGTTAGGGGTGATTTAGAGTGCTTAATGAAATCTTTTCTATATCAGCGGACCTTTTTCCTATGTGAATTACCATCGTCACCTTCATATGAAACAAACGTGTTTAATATTTTATGACGTTCGGTCTATATTTTAAAACGCGAAGGACATATCGGTCATTATATATAAATTTGTCAATAAATAAAGCCTTTCGGAAAAGACAGAAAACAAATTTGATCCAAATTGTGAAATTTCCAAGCCAAACACTAATTTTTTCAAAAAAAGTTGCATTTTCAACCCGAAAATATGAATTTTAACCAAAAAGATTAGTTTTCTACCAATAAAGACGAATTTTTATCTACAAAGATCAATTTTGAATAAAAAATGGAAGTTACATCTTCAGGTAGAAAATCAATTCTAAATAAAAAAATCACGAATTTTCAATAAAATAATTCAATTTTCAACCTAAGAGATGAATCCTGACGATTCCTGATTTTTTTCCAGTAGGGTATATTTCTCCACTTTCTCTTCCACGCACAACAGGCAAACAATTAAAAAGCAGCAACCCGCCAAAAAAGGAAACATCAAACGAACAAAAGCAACGAAAGCTCGTTTCACTCACGTCGTCGATCCGAGCCAAAATTCAGGGATGAACGCCATTACGCTCGCCGTTTGCACGACCGACGGGCGTCAAATCTGCCGGACCGTTGTCCGCCCTTCGGTCGCATTCCGACTCTGCCGGCCTGACGCGTGCATTTAGCAGGCAGGTTGGTCTCCAGCCCGTCGGGCCGATTACGTGCCGGCACGTATTGTTATCTGGGTAACATTATAAACCTACGATAATTCACCTCAAACAATATTTTCGTGAAGGAATGAAACAGAACTTTTTTTATTTGTTTCCGAAAAAGATTGGCTGAGGCATTGACGATACATTGAAAACCTGGGAACCAAATAATACAATATTGAAATTTTATTATTATTTGTAATTACAAGTTACAATTTTGTATATTTTTTACATTGAATTGGTGGTGTCGAGGATTGTGGTTTACACTCTACTATAAAATTAAATGAGATTGAGCGATTGGGACCTACTGGAACTTCCTTAATTTCATTTGGAGTCAATGGAGTACTCGTACCGCTTTCCATGTTGATTTTCGCCCGTGATTTACGGCGAATACGAGGATTATATTTATGTATTCCAGCAAGAACATTAGTACTATCCAATATTGCAAAGACATCACCATCGTGTGTTGACAAAACAATTTGTTCTTCGGTTGATATGGGCTTATAGATATTCCGTCCAATGTGTATTTCAATTTCCTTACCTGCAGGAAAGGTGTATCGTCGTAGTTCGAATACCCGATTCGGATTTTTGACCGGAGTTAGCCGAATAAATTGAAGTTGGTCAAGTCCATATCCAAATATGTCATAAGAAGGAAGCCTTGCAGATGGAGTAATTCTCCAGGCAGGAGGAGATCTGGACCTTGAACGAAGAGGTTTCGCAGGAGAAGACCTGATCGAAGAATGAGAACTGGTAGGTGGAAAAGAACTGGCAGGAGACCTGGACCTTGAACGAATAGGAGGTTCGGCAGGAGAAGAAGATCTGATCGGAAAATTAGGACTGGCTGGAGAAAGGGGACTGGCGGGAGGAGACCTAGTCCTTGAACGAAGAGGAGCTTCGGCAGGAGAAGATGACCTGATTGGAATATGAGGACTGACAGGAGGAAGAGAACTGGCAGAAGGAGAGTTGGACCATGAATAAAGAGGAGGTTCGGCAGAAGAAGAAGACCTGATCGGAGAATGATGACTGGCAGGAGGAAGAGAGCTGGTAGAAGGATGTTGTCTGTCAAAAGAAGACGATGATGAGCCGCCACGAGGAACGCCAGGAATAGGGGCACCATTGGGCAAGCATTCGAACTGTGAACTTAA
>CAKNWT010329326.1:0-11121 GCA_932066315.1 Andricus coriarius | reverse complement strand
TTGTGACAATTTAGCAAAAAGTAGCGAAACTACAATTGTAATCCCTTCGAACGAGGTGGTCGTATAATTACGATCGAACTTCATTCAGGTAAGTTCGTTTGATCGTATAATAATTACCTTTTAGTCTCCAGAATAAACTTAGGGCGGGGATGGAGCAGAAAAACAAACGAAAATTAAAGAAACGCGAATCAAGATTGAAAATTTACTTTTTTATGGGATATCATTCTTAAAACTGCGATTGAAGTATGTGGCACGGCGGTTGTAGGAAGAAAATCCGGTGATGCATGGTGGAATGATGAAATTTAGGCAGCCCGAAAAGAACAGAAAGAAGCGTCCCAGAGAACGTTAAACATCGCAGGTCTTAGCGATAAGAGAAACAGACTTGAAAATGATTACATACACAAAAAGAGGAGAGTTAAACGACTAGTCAAGGAAAGTAGAGATAAAATCAGAACAGAAGAAGAGGAGAAATTTCAAAACGACTTTCAAGGAACCATGAAACTAATACTTAAAGAGATGAAGGGAAGTAACAGTACAGAGAGTTTGTCAGCATGAGAAACAGCAAAGGTGAAATTCCATATGATACCGACGGAATAGTAGACGCTTTAAAAGACTCTTTTAAAGGATTATTAGGAGGTGAAGATATAGGGCAACAGAACAGCGAGATGGAAAATAATGCATTAGAAAACCCAATTTAAAAAGTCAATCGAGCACTTGTAAAGAATGTTGAACGTAATTCTATATTTGTACCGACTGTACTATACGGTATCGATCATCTACGAAAGTAACTAAAACACCTTTTTGAAACTAATTATTCATTTCTGACGTAATAATTTGTATCTTTCAATTTTAATTGCTTAAAACATTGTGTATCAATGTAGAATCCTTCATGTAAAAACACATAAGCTTCATTGGTAGTGAGCATGGTAGCGGCCATTTTTTACTCATAGGGTAACGTCTTGATTTAAAATTAAAATCTACAGAAGTAAAAAAAGTAGATTCCAAATTTTGTCGATCACCGATAATTAATATGACTTTTTATTTTTACTAATACTTTCAATAAAAGCTCTGACAATCAAAATCTATTTATTACATAAGATACGCAATATGCAAGTAAAATGAATAAGATTCTTTACCGAATTATCAATCTGCTTACTTTGTAAAATGTATCTCATTTCTTTTTATACATTTATTTAATTTAGGTATGTAAGTTGTTATGATTAATTTTCTCAAAATACGACGTAAAACATATTTCAATAATTTTTCTACATTTCTCATCCAGTCTCAGATGATCTAGTTTATTCTTTTTCGGCCGATATTATTGGACTATATGGAATTAGTTAAAAAAATTATAAATACCTCAAATTTTCAGAAAAATATAAAGTAAAAATTCTTTGAATGTTTCAATGAAAAGAATAGTTTGATGCTTTTGATGTTGTAAACTGTGTAGCTAATTATTAGCTGATTAATTTTGTTCACAATATTAAATTACACAAAGATTGAATTTAAATTGTTTTTCAATTAAGTAACATAAATTGATTATTTATTTTAAGGTAAATTGTAAATTAATTTTAAAGGTTATTATTAAATTGATTGTATAGAAATGAAATCTTAAATTTCAAGAAACATATAGTGTAAACATTATTAGAATGTTTCAATGAAAAAAATGGTTTAATGCTTTTTATTTTGCGAACTGATTAAGTAATTATTAACTTATATAATTGTTATATAATTGAATATTGGAAATAATTTGCATAATAAAAGTTTGTTGTTATTCAAAATACCCCTATTCCAATTACATGATTTTTCAAATGTTTCTGATGCTGTGAAAAGAGTATCTGAATTTAATTTTCAAAATTATATGTAAATATCTTTTAATTTTTTGTGAAATTAGTATCAAAGGTTTCTAATAAATCAAAATTTCAGTAGTGAAAGGGAAATTAAAAAAAAAAATCAAAGTAAAAATGATTTAAATGTTTGAATAAAAATTATAGTTTAATACTTTTTATGTTGTGAACAGATTAATTAATTATTAGCTGATTCCTTTTTTTTAACAGTATTAACTTATATAAAGATTTAATTTTAATTTTTTTGTATTAAGTGACATAAATTAATTATTTTTTCTTTTAAGGTTATGTAATTAAATTTCGGTTATAATTTGTATAATGAAAGTTTGTTTATGTTGAAAATGCCTCTATTCCAATCATATAATTTTTGGATGTGAAATGAGTGTCTGCATTCTGATTTCAAATTCATGTATACATATATTTTAATTTTTTCATGAAATTAGTTTAAAAGGTTATTAATAATTCAAATTACGCAGAAAAAAAGGTAAAGTTTTTTTAATGTTTTCATGAAAATAATTGTTTATTGCTTTTTATGTTGGTAACTAATTAATTATTGACTATTTTTTAAAATATTGAATTACATAAAGATTGAATTTCGATTGACAATTAAGTAACAAATTGTTTATTTACTTTTAGATTCTGTACTTAAATATTGGCTATTATTTGTATAATTAAAGTTTTTTTATTTAAAATACATCTGTTACAATTATATAATTTTCTTAAATGTTTGTGATGTTGTAAAATGAATATCTGGATTCAATTTTCAAACTAATGTGTACATATGCTTAAACTTTTTCGAAAATTAGCATAAAAGTTTGTTAATAATTCAAATTTTCGGAAGTAAAATTTCAAGTTTAAAACAAAATATAAAGTAAAAATGATTTGAATGTTTGAATAAAAATTATAGTTTAATGCTTTTTAGGTTTTGAAGTGATGAATTAATTATTAACTGATTCTGTTACAAATTAAATTTTCTGCAGTTAGTTTGAAAGGTTATTAATAAATTAAAATTTTAGAAATGGAAGTGAAAATTAAAAAAATATATATAAACTAAGACTTATTTGAATGTTAACATTCTTTCAGAATCTAATTCCAGCAATAATTTAAGTGGTCAAAAGCTTTTAACAATTAAATAGTTATGCGAAAATTGGGAAAATAATAAAAATTATTATAAAAGTTGGCGCGTTTAATAGTCTAGTAGCTATTAAAGATCATTAAATTGATTTACAGCACATTGCATTAGATGGTCGGCGGTGTTGAATTTTTGGCATGAATGTGTTGTCTACCATGAAGGTAGCATTGTTGAACAGTACCGTACTCTTGCATCCGCCACAAGTAAGTCAATTTCTTTCAGTGATTATCTATAAAAATAATAATTTTATAATATTCATATTGAGTAACATTAAGATAAATTAAGAAATTCAAATGGTGATATTGAAAACATCTGTTTGAACACAAGACACTTATTGATCATTTTCTTCAACTTCTTTTTAAACTTGAACCCTTGTTTCATGATAGATTTGACAATAATTTACCTTCTTTACAGAGTACTGCATACATAAACTACCAGGAGGACGCGGATTTAAATGCATTTCTAGACCCTTCGACCCAGAACCCAGATAACACAATGTCTGGCAGGAAGCTGTCTCTAGCGTTCCAGATGACTTTATCATAATTACGTGCTAGTGACATCACTAAAATATTTTTTACAATAGATTCTAGGTGAAGCTTCAAATGATGTCATTGATGAAATTTGGTTATTAAGAACAACATAAATAAGAAACGTATCGAAAAAGATATAAATTCTTTAAGTAAATGTTGAATGGATTTTGGTATTACTGTAGTAATCTATGGTATGTTAGCCATACCATAATAAAACTACATTTGGACTTTTTGAATGAAGTTTAACAAATGTATGTTATTCTTATTACAAATCAGCATTAAGAGTAACATTTAAAAGTATTAAAATTCATTTTACAATACTTATTTCTTCTTACAACTTTTTGATTGTAGAATATTTTAAACATTTGTTTGGTAGATATTTTAAAAATCATTACCTTCATAATACGTCATATGAAGCTAATCTATCATTTGCCTGGAAGGGTTTTGGAAGTAAATCAAAAACAAATAGTGATTTAATTGTAGCGAAGTCACTCTAATTATTGAGATAGGCAACCAATCTATCTATCTATCCAGATCTATAGTCCAATGAGACCCATAAGCCCCCTTTTATTAAAGATTCCATGTTAAAAATATTACGAAATTCCATTTGGGGTCTTTGAATATTAATGGTCAGAAAAAAGAAAAAATTGGCTTGGAAAAGTTACGGATTTTTTAAAATGTAGTTGGCGGACACCCTGGTATATTAATCTTGGTCGTAATTTATGCGTGTTGTATTTATGTTTCCTTTTCTTTAGTTGCTTTCTCCTGAAGATTATATTTTTTCAGTTAAAAGTGTCATTATTTGTTTGCGAGTTCACCAATTTTGTTAGAAACTCCTCATATTCAATCAAAAATTAAACTGTTTTGTTAAGAAATTAAATATTTTGGTAGAAAATTAACTTATTTGTTGAAAATTTATCTTTTGGTGTTGAAAATTTAGCCGGAATCTGTTTTTGGATTAAATCCAATTATTCGTGTAGCAATTTGTCTTTTCTGTTTAATAATTTATCTCTTTTGGTAGACATTTATTTTTTTGTTTTGTTAAAATGCAACAACTTTTAGGATTCTGACTTTTTTAAACTTATATTTTTGTAGAACTCTAGGACTCTTTTGCAAATAAGGATTATGCAAAAAGTTGAATTTCTGAAAATTGACGGAATAGCTTTTTTTGTAAATAAATTTCGACGTAATTGGCTGGAACTATTTCTGAAAAGTTTTCGGAACTCTAAAACGATGCTGAATTGACTTATCAGTAGTATTATGCTGAAAGGCTTGAGAAACATATTTTTTCGAGCTTTTTCGTGGTTGTTGTGATTATCTTCAATTTTCTTTTACGAAAGAAAAACCTATGCACAGATTTTAGGTGGAATTCGGGGAAAATCAAGTCACAAGAAACAAACACTTGAAAAGCGTTCTGGGAAATCAGGGCCCAGTAGAAAATAAGGTGCCAAAGACGTACCTCGAGATTAGAGATCTGGACAGCTTGACAACAGAAAAAGTTTAAGGGGCATTGGACGAGATCTCCAGGAACTTAGAGGAGAGCTTAAGGTCAATCTGACAGAGCCAAACAATAGAGAGCAGATCATGGCGAAAGTAGAAGTAAACGAGCAGGCAGAAAATAAATTACTTCAAACTTCACGCATTGAGGTCAGATGGCTCAACCGTCGCGTGAGAAGAAGAGCTTGTGATCATGATATGTAGCTGCGTATGTTGATGATATTCTATTGTTTTCGACCAATCTACAATGGATGTCAGAATTTAAAAAGAATTTGAGAAAAAGTTTCAATTTGAAAGATCTGGTGAAGGTAAGTCGCTGCCTAGGTTTAAAATTTACACGTGAAAACGGGAAAATGGAAATCTCACAGAAAATGTACATCCAAGATTTTCTAGTGAGATTTGGAATGGAAGATTTCAAGTCAGTTGCGACACCATTGGACGTAGGAATGAAGCTGCAAAAACCGGCAGAGTGCTCTAAAGACAATTACCCTTTGCGAGAACTCTTAGGAGCATTGATGTATTCAGCGGTTGGAACTCGGCCTAAAATCGCTTACGCTGTAAACTATCTCAGCCAATTCAACACGTGCTACGAGAAGGAACATTGGACAGGCGGGAAAAGAATTTTGAGGTACCTACGAGGAACGTGGAACCTTGAACTAACTTTTAAGAAGACAGGGAAACCGATTAAAGGGGATTCGTAGATGCTGACTGGGGAGGTAGCCTTGCGGATCAAAAATCATACACTGGGTACATCTATGTGTCAACAAATAGAAACAGTCTCGTGGAAAGCTAGAAAGAAGCGTAATGTATCTCTCTCTAGTGAGAGGAAATAAATTTGAGAACGTATGATTCTATTGAAATTTTCAATGATAATTAACGTTCAAAAACTTGCAAAAAATCCTGTTTTTCACTCAAGGACACAGTACATAGATATTCGTTATCACTTCATCCGTGATGTGATGAAAGAAGGAACAGTCAAGGTGCGGTACAGGGCAACAGCTGATATGATGGCTGATGTGTTTACAAAAGCACTCTCAGGACCAAAACACTGGAAGTGCTTGCTGGATTTCGAAATGAAGAAAGAAGAACTCAACTAACAATGGATTGAGGGAAAGTGCTGTGCTGAAATTATGTAACGTAGCAATCTCATTATTATATATGTAAGTTCGCGACAACATCGCAACTTACGTTAGCTTCGCCAGTCGTTTGCTGGTCGAACGTTGATCAAGACCTAAGCATTCGTGGTCTATTTTAATTAACTCTTTGTATCAATATGTTCCAGTTATCAGATATTGTTTATCGTTCATTGCTTTCCAATCCACTAAGTTCCTAAATATTGGTTCCTACATATGATCAGTGTACGTTGTGTACAATATATTTTGTGGACAATATATTTGTGTAGGAACGAGTGCTACTCCTGTGGACACATCGCTAGGCGATTGAATATAGTGGTTCTTATTAATAACAGTCACTGTCATTTTCACCAGTCAATATTGAAGAATTTTTGATACTATCATCATTCAAAGTTTAATTCTTCTAAAAAAGTTGAAAATGGAATGCTTTCTAATTGGAAGCCTGAAAAGTAATCATTCCAAGCCTGATTGAGCCGTAAAAAATTTAAGAATCCCAAACTGACTGCAATGGGAAAAATCAGGGAGCGAGAACCAGGGAATGGAAAGTACTTTTTTCGAATGTAGTAGCCGTCAGGAAAAAATATGCGGACTTCTGAAAATTTGTGGAAAGTTTTGATTATATCGGACTAGTAGGAACATGGATTGAGGATGAAGATTGGAGGAGAGGCAGGTAATTATTAACCAAAGGTTTCAAATGGGTATGCCAATTTCCCACATCGAGGGAAGTAATATAAATAGAAGCAGCAACAAAGTATCTGGGCAGCAAAATTCTTCTAGAAAACGAAACATTTAACATCTGGACATTATACTGCAAAGATAAGATTAACTTCGTGACACCTAGACTGGAGGAACAAATTGAGGATAAAGGAAATAAAAAATTATCAACCGGAGGAGATTTTAATGCAAAACTGGTAAGAAGGGAGCAATAGATAGAGGGCCAGAAGAAGAGGAAGTTAGAAGAGCATCTAAAGATATGGTATCCAATACAAAAGGAGATCAGTTAATAAATTTAGTAACTTTGAGTAACTACAAAGGTTAGAAAAAGATAGAAGATTCCAAAATGAAGGAAACAATAGACTGAGAATGACAACCAATGGGATGTATTTTGAGGACGGAATTTGTCGGAATAGAGAAGTATATCCAATAGGTATCAGAAAAGAAGACTTCTGTATGGAAGGACGAAATTAGAAGCGAATATAATTCAAAAAATGAGTGTTGACGTTCATTCGGAAAAAAAACTAAAAGAAGAATAGAATATTCTTTAAAATACAGTGAAAAACAATATAAAAAAAAAATTATTCAGGTTTGATTTAGCGAATAAAATTTGACAAGAGAAGGATTGGTCAAGAACAGAGAGAAAGGTCAAGAAGTTATACAGGAAATGGAAAGAAAATAAAGGTTCTTGAGAAACTTATATTCAGAAAAGATCAGAGTATATAAAAATGTGTGGAGATGAAGAAACGAAAAATAAGAATAACGAATTGGAAGAGACAACAAATTCAAAAGTAGAGAAAGTTATTTGGATGCGCATAAACAAAGGAAGAAAAAATCAAGCATAAGTAGTAAAATAGAGATGGAGGATTGGAAAGATCATTTTATGGACCACTTAGAAGAAATGGAATCTCATACAAGAATTAAAGGGAAAAACTGCAGGAAACCGATTCGGATCTTACTAACGAAGAAATAAATTAAGAACTTAAAAAGTTGAAAAGGAAGAAAGCTTCAGGAGAATATTAAATACCGAATGAAGCACGGGTGTATTTAAAGGGATGTGGTAAAAGAAAATACTTTATGCTGATGAAAAATTTATGCAAATGAGAAAGGTTTCCGGATAGCTCGAGGAAAGGGATTCTTATGCCTATAAATTCAAGAAAAGAGATCAGAAATTACTTTATCAAGGTAGTGTTTTGAGAATGTTTTGAGATTTTTAACAAATTTAACATAAAACCTAAATAGAACCTAAATCTTCATAGTGGAAAAACTCTTGTGTATTTTTTCAGATTTTTGAAATAATAATTGAGCGAGAGCTTAAATAAATTACTGTTATTTTTATTAAGCGGTTTTATTTTTATCGGATTTCAAAATCGACTAAATCCGGAACGCTTGTTTCGTTTCATTTCCTGATATAATTTGACTTCTATATAATTCAAAAAGTGTTCAGTCAAATAAAAAATTAATTGAGCAATTTTTAATGTTTCTAACTTAAAAATGTAACTAAAGATAATTTAAAAATGGAGAAGCTTATTTTAAAACAAAGAAGAATTTTCATTGGAACAAAACAAAAATCTTTGACTTAGAATCAATGAATATTTATCTTTGATTTGAAGAAATCTTTTTTGAACCAAAGAATATAATGTCTGAGTTTGGATTTATATTTTTAATTTAGCTTTATTGAAACAATAATAAGGTAATATTGTGAAACTTCTAAAAAGGTTACATCACCTCGAAAATCATGATATATTTACAAGCTACTGTCTCTAAATTGAAAAACAAAAATTATTTATTATGAAATCCTTAAATATTATAAATCGTCTGAAATTCCTGAATTTCTTATATTTATCTGAATTCCTTAATATTCTGCATTCTCTGAAATCCCTGAATTCCATCAATTCTTCTCAATTCCCTAATTTTTTTTTAAGTAATTGAACTTCAGAATTTAAAATTCGAATAATAGATAACTGTTCCGAGCAAAGTAAGAAAAAGAAGGATGAAGTGGAGATAGGTTCAAAAATGAAAAATTGAATATTTATTTATATTATTGTAAGCAATTTGCACACCAAATTTGAAATGTGGAATTTTTGACAAATTCGTTTTTTTTATTTTTTATTTTCATCTTTGATGGAAAAGTAGAGTTTAAAAAAGAAACGCTTTAATCCTTTGATATTTGGAAGGTTTTATTCAAGACATTGTAAGCCCTAAAAAATTATAGTATTACCGTAAATGCGAGGAACACATTTTCAAGGCCTGACGCAAATACTGATAATATTTTAATTTCACAATTTTATGAGAAAAACAGGAAATAACAATTATCTAGCTGCGAATTCAATTCCGGGTGTCTTCACTTTGTTTTTATTTTTTCTCGATTCTTGCATGAACTTTGAATTATGTTAATAAAAAAACTAAAAAAATTAAAGAGTACTTCCGTGCTCTTTAATATGATATGTAATTATTATAGAACGATCGCTTTGTCTAGAATCAAGGATTTTTTTCGTTTTTGAATCAATTTCAAATTATGTCAATGAAAAAAGTTTTATTATAAAATATCGATTTATCAAATATTATAAATGACCATAAATTCCTCACTCTTCAATAAAATTTATATTATGATTTGAATTGTCCGAATATTTTTTTATTATTTCAAAAATATAAGCGGTTAATTATAACAAGTTTTTAGTATTACAAAACATGTACGTTTCTCATTTTTATACTTAAAATAATTATGTCGAAAAGAATAAATAAAGAAAGAAGTAATTTTTGAATAAATAAAAAAAATTAAGGTTATCAAAAAAAAATGAAGTTAAAAAATTATCAAGGGGATCTTCTTGTCGAAATTTTTTTAAAGACTAATTTTTCTCTCTTATTCTTCTCTCTCATATCTCGCTTCGTTTTCGAAGAAAAGTTGAAAATTTCTATTGTTTAATATTAAAAATTGATTTCTTTAGAGAAAATAAAATTTTATATTTTATGGGTTTAACTTTTAAAATTAATCTCTGTGGAAAATATTTTAAAAAATTAATACTTTTGAACTAAAGTCAAATTGAATTAAAAATTGGACTACTGAAAAATCCTGAAAATAAAAATTTCCGACACTGTCTAATTCCTAAATTGGAAAATTCCCATGCAATACAATTTTCGAATAATAAAATTCCTGAATAATAAAATTTCCCAATTATAAAATTTCTGAATAATAAAATTCCCGAATTGGAATATTCTCAAATAATAAAATTCCCGAACAGTT
This sequence comes from Andricus coriarius, assembly GCA_932066315.1. NCBI lineage: Eukaryota > Metazoa > Arthropoda > Insecta > Hymenoptera > Cynipidae > Andricus > Andricus coriarius. The sequence continues at coordinate 1,024 of CAKNWT010329326.1, read as the reverse complement.
CATAATATTACCGGATGGGAAAATTCGAGACAACCGAATTTGAAAATTCCCAAATAATAAAATTCTGGACAGAAAATGGCCAAACTATAAAATATCTGAACTAGAAAATTCCCAAATGATGAAATTACCGAATTTAAACAATAGAAAAAAGGGTTTTTGTTAAATATTATTTATTAAAAATAAAATTATCAGATGGTTCCATCAAATAAAAATTGTTTAAATGTGAATTTAAAATAACAATAGTTGGAAAAATATATTTGTAATTTAAAATTTTTGTTTGAAAATGTACATAGCTTTTGAAGAAAATTACAAACAATTTTCTTAACATTCAAACTCTTAATTAAAAAAAAATCTGAATGAAATTCGAGATAAAGTAGCGCTGAATTGAATCCTGCAAAATTTGTTTCGAAAGTGGTATTAAGTTTGGAGAAAGTTTCGGAAGAAATTTATTTTTTTGCTTAAGGCGCACGTGTTTATAAATGTATATTTTACATGATTTTTATACAATTATTGTTATTTTAAATTCAAACAATAATTTTCAAAGCTTTAAACATTGAAAAGAATTTGTTCGATAAAAATATTTTATTATTGTATTTTTAATAAAAAAATAATATTTATTTAAAAAAATTTTATAATGGTTCAAATTCGGTAATTTTCTAGTTCAAATATTTTATAATTCGGCAATTTTCTATCTGGAATTTTACTTTTCGGATATCCTCCCGTTCGGTAATATTAAAAACTGTTCGGGAATTTTATTATTCACGATTTTTCCAATTCGGGATTTATATTTTTCGGCAATTTGATAATTTTGGCGCGAATTCATGACTGGCCTATTGGCTGCTTCCCGGAGCCGGACATATAGTCGCCGCTGACTAGTCGCCGGACATCTAGTCGCTGGACATCTAGTCGCGGGAAAAGTAGTCGCCAGGACAAGTAGTCGCTGAGACATCTAACCGCCAAGCGTAGTCCTCAGCACTTTTAGTCGCCGAAACGTTATGTTATAAATTATAACAAAACATAACGC
>CAKNWT010329322.1:0-10021 GCA_932066315.1 Andricus coriarius | reverse complement strand
GCCCTGTTACCGTTGAATCTCAATGACAAATACTGCTTTCTTTTAAATAAATGTATTCAGATTAAATGCAAATGGAATAGAAAACACATGGTAAAATTCCAAAGGATTCAAGAACACATAAGCGGTTTCATATTCGACTTATCTAATTTATAGCTAATGCCACACTTCATTCGCCAGGGGGGAAGAGGGAGTGGGCAAGGATTAGATTTCTCGTTTTTGGGAAGGGATGCACCTGGCCAGGCACACACCTTTCCCTGGACTGATGCACTTGGTTCGCAACTGCAATGGGATCGATTCGCCAGTTCTATTCTGGGTTCTGTAAGCTGTATCGCAGAATCTAAACATCCTTGGCGGTGGAAAACAATCTCTGCCGATTTTGAATTTAAATTCTTAAGCGTCTGTATGCCCTTATGTAACTTTAATGCGCGCTCTATCTTTCGTCGACTGAAGATTGAAAAGTGTCATACGTTCGTCCATAAATCTTTCTGTGTGGGTCAATTAAATATGTCAAATTAGGTCCGATGGTGCCATCATTCGATGCCGTCCCGGTTCGTCTGAATTTGGTTGAAACGCATGTCCGTTAGTGCGGTGTGGAAGGCGACGTCCGTGCATGCCTCCTAGCTAATGTCTCAATTTCATTATTAATGAAGTCGCGGCCCAGCTCAGTTCCGCGTCAAGTGCAGACAAGCATAAGTAACCCTGTGTTTTTTCGGATTCCGTAGTGCTTTTTCACGTCATTTCATATTTTTTAATTATAATTTAGATTAGGTTGACTAATAATTATTCATTTTTTTCAATTTAGTTTATTTATATCCTTAGTTTATAACTGTCATTTCTCATGATTTCATAATTTTCAAAATATTTTGTAACGGTAAGAAAATGTTAATTAGGCAACGGTATTTCAAATATTACAATTCAGGATTAATTATTATAGTTCAGATCAACTGTCCAAGTGAATCGGTTGCTCACATAGAAAGGACGCATGGAGATAACATAATGCACCTACACTGTAAGAAAAAGTCTATTAACAGTAAAATTACGTTCCTTTCAGAATGCGTCCTTTGAAATTAAGAAGATTTCTTTCGTCCATCAGTAGCAACTTATTCTATATCCTTATACTATATACGTATACCTTATACTTATACTATATATTGTATCCGTTAAATGCAAAACGGAAGTAGTTTTACTGTAAACAGATTTCTTTTTACTTTGAAAAGAATTCCTTTAACTATAAAAGTACTTCATTTGTTTGGCTACCGGAGAAAGTCCGGCTGCGAATGAGTGAATATCGTTTAGCACACGATTTATTTATTTATTGATAACGAAAGTAAAAAACTTGCAAAATAATGTAGAAAATGGATTTATTAAAAAAAATTGGCAATTCTATGTTGTGACACGAAAACTTTGGAAGGTACGTGTACTGAAAGGACCTTTTATAATCTGCATAACCTCAAGTTTCATTGCTTTTTACGCTTTCGACGTACGAAAAATTTGTACCACACATGAAGTTGTATCTTTGAATTTTTTAATGCTGAAATCTAGAACGGATTGTTGTTATAGAATTGATGATTATCAATTTTATATTTACATGCATCCAAGTTCGGCTTTTGTACATTACTTGCACGTAATATCATATAATAAGTTTTCTTTTAATGTACAAATTATTCTTTCCTTGGCCCGACTATAGATTTAACTTCAAGCTCAAAAGAAATCCTTTCACAGTTAAAGGATAGCATTTGAAAAGGCAGTCCTTTAGCTGTGAAAAGATTTAATCGCATGCCAATTTTGAATGGAAAATCCTTTAACAGTGAAAGAAATCGTTTGACAGTCAATAGTCTGTTTTTAGAATGTAACGGGACAGTACGTAACAAGTCCATTCTGGAAATTTTTCTTATTGTCCTTGATAACGGGGTAAAAATTAACAGTCTTTTCCCATCATAGTCAGATTAATTATTTTATTATAGTAGAATTAATGAGTTATGCAAGAAGGTTACAAGCTCATGAGATATCTTCTCGGATCATATCACGACTTAAACTAGCGTTGGCTTCTACGCTTTTTGTACAGACGTATATGGGATTAGTAGCGATTTTTGAATTCTTCATCCACACAAGCGCCTTATTCATCATATCGAAAATTAATGTAATTTATATTCAATCCTAGCTGCTTCTGTGTAGTGGCTTAAACTTAATAACGAGAATATGGTACATTTGAGTAAAATTGTTTTAAATATTGCACTTGCACCTTCGAAATTTTGGACATTTTGCATTTTAACAGTTAGGAGCATTTTCTTTCTCCTTTGTTTTTATAGGTATCACTAATCAGATTTCCGAGGATTCTTCTTTTTCTTTCTGGCATGTAGGTTTGGTCTATATATGGCACCTGAAAGTACAGTTCTGAAACTGGTGAGAGCTATTTTGCCACAGGGTCTTTCATCTGATGAGATGTAGTTTTTTCGGGAACGCCCGTGAAACGCACACTGTTTTGTCGCTGAGTTTCTAAGGCCTTTATACAGCCTAAGTTTGTATGGACCTCTGGTTGTCATCGTTTATTCAAGCCGTCGGCCTGCAGCAGTGTTTTTCGATATTCCTCGAAAGCCTTTAAGATGTCGTTCACTCTGAGCGTAAATCCGTCAGCATAAAATTCTCTACAGAGATCTTGCTTTTTAAATTCTTCCAAAAGTTCTTAATCATTTTTTAATCAGGAACCCTTGCCCCGTCGTTTGATAATCCATGCATCAAAATATTTACAAGTTTCGATAGTACGTTCTCGAATTCAGCTAAAGATGACACATCCAATATCAGTGGTTCTAGCAACTTGACGCAGGTAAACCCCCGCGTCAAATGAACCTAGAATCGTCTAGAAGCCAACAACGGATCTTTCCTAGCATAATCACTAGAACTCATATTCTGTATCCATACTTGCTTCTTTATATCTCGAGCCTTCTCGAAAATTTGTTGTATAGAAAATCGTCAGAGATCACCACTTCCACAACTAAATTTCTGGAAGGTTCGAGACAACAAATTTTTAACATGTACCATTATAGGTGAAAGTTGAGAATATATCGATTACCTTCCTGCAAAACAGTTAAATATTATGTCAAATATCGATGCTTCTGGAAATTTTACGGATATTAAGAACCCCAAAAGCAAGAGCTTATACTCAAGCCTTCCAGAAACTTCGACATATAGAAAAACGTCAGAGTACACTTCAAAATTTCTAGTAGGTTCGATTATTTTCCGGGAATCTCCAGCATTAGATTCTTGGCTGGTGTTGCAGGGACCCACCTCGTTAAGCGAACCACGAATTTGTTCCAGCTTTCCAGAAATTTCGATCACTGTTTAGAAACCTTTATAAAAGTTTATGGCGGGTTCGGTCGGTAAAATAGGGACCATACTTATTGACCGAGTCAAGAGTCTGTTCCAGATATATACTTCACCGACATTTCAATTACTGACTTTATATATTTATATATATAAGTATCAAATTTTAAACAAAAATTTTAATAGTGATAGATATACATGTTTGATAAAAGAAGGCAATTGTGCAAGACTTTCAGCTTTATCAAAGCAATTAGAAGTTGATTGTGATACACACAGACAGACTACATCACCTCCTGCAAGCTTTTTCTTTGAGTTATTTTTCCTCAAAATGATGACATTGAATTATTCATGCTTTCAATCGATTTTACCTTGCTTTATTTACGCCTCGTATCAACATTTGCCGAAAATATTTGTTTAATTTTCAACGAATTTTAATTAACAGCAAATAATTTTATTCCGTGATTTATTTTTCACATTTTATTGACCATGTTTTTATTTGATATCATTGAGGACATTTCAATTAAACTGAATCATTAAGCTAATAAACCATTCCGTTTTTAATTAAAATTAAATGAAAATTTTGAGCTTTCTCTCATATACATGGAAAAACTTTGAATGTGTTTACTGGCTTTCAAATTCAAAGTTACTTCTATTAACACGTGGGGAGAACTAAGTTTCTAATTTCAACTTTCTTCTCAAAAAAGAAAAATATCACACTTCGTGTAATTTAAAAAATGGTCCTCGATTTTCATTAGGCCTAGACTTAGTTATTCCAGGGTCTACATTATTCGAAGAAAAGCGGAAAAGTATTTGGTTCCACTGCTCCAGAAAATAATTTAATACATCATACTGATAATGATGATAAATTTCACCATTATTGCGGATTCATTATTATTTCTTCACCTTCATCAAATCATGCAAATAATCATAATGCACTGAAATCACATGCAAATTAAAAACAGTCCATGACATTATTATACCATATTAAACTTTAAAGAATGAGAAAAGAGACTTTAACTGATGCAGATTTTAAATCTTGCTTTGATTTAATGTAAATTAATAAATTTGAGAAGAAAATAGAATAATTTCATAATTTAAATCTTCAGAAAACTTTAGGAACATCCATTTTTTTTAATTAAAACTTGAAATTATTGAAATACTGATATTTTATTTTAATTTGAGACCCCAATTGAAATATAAAATTATTCATTCCTTAATAATCAAATTTAGACAATTGTCATCAAAACTGTTTAAAAATATTAAAGCTTGCAATTTGAAAAAAAACATTGCAGAACGCAGAACTCCTGCGGTTAGAAATTTTTCAATTTCAAACGCTGTTAATTCAAAGTTGCTGGATTTTCATACACCTTTAATAATAAATTATGTAATTCGTAAAGTTCTCAACAAAAAAGCAGATACAATTTTGTACGTTTTCAATTTTAAGTTTAAAAAATGCTTGAAAAGTAAATCTAATATTTAAACGCGATAATATATTACAAATAATTCCGTGTTTCAGCATATTTTTCAGAATTCATCAGAGAATAAGAATCAATCATAAATTTTGAGGTTGAATAATTTTAAGCCACTCTTATGGGTCTCCAAAGAAAACTCCATAAGTGACAAATTTGAAATTTACGTAATATTGCGGTTTATTGAGGCTTCTTTACAGTTTAAAAATAAATAAATAATCATTAATGATACATATGATAAAAATGAAACAATTTTCTTCAATAAATTTACAATTATATAAATAATACGTATTTGTCCAACTTGATGTATATTTTACCTGAAAATAGCAGGAGAAACTTTTTATCTCGCTAAATGAAAGATCGAAATATCTTTATGTTCTGCTTTGCTTTTTAATAATACTCTGAAATGTTTAAATAAATTAAAATTTTTTAAAAATCTTAATTTGCTTAAGCATCTACAAGCATTCATAATAAACAAATTAGTACTTAAAAATATTAAAATTTGTCGAAAATTTAGGGAGATAAAATGATTCTCCTGCTTTTCTTTTTAGTAAAATATATTTAAATAAATACGTACTATTTAAATAATTGCACAATAATTTAAACAATTCGCGAATTACAAAACATTTCGCGAGTTAACTGAAAAAAACAAATATTTAACAAATTAATATTGTTTCAACCATTGAATATTTGTCAACAAATGACCGGGTATTCTGAAATTACCAATTATTGATTGTCTATTTTTAAAAAACTTTTAAAAAGCGTCAATAAACCGCAATATTACGTAAAATTAAAATTTGTCACTTATGGGGGTTTCTTTGGGGACCCAAAAGGGTGGCTTCAAATTATGCAACCTCGAAATTTATGATTTATTTTTATTCTCTGACAAATTCTAAACAATATACTGCAACAGGGACTTATTTGTAACATACTGTGGCGTTTAAATATTAGATTTACAAAAAGCTGACTTTTCCCGTATTAAATGCGTGGGACACTTCATGGTCTTTGCACCATCTCTAAATATTAACCAATTTTGCTTAAATTTAAATGAGATTTTTTTGTGGGTATTCAAACAAAACTGGGATGTGAGAGCAGAGGAATTCGAAGAGTGAAAAATAAGGGCCATTTTAGTGTATACTACATATGTTAAATTGACGGTCAAGACCTTGACAACGGAAATTTACCCTTCGTACTCGATTAGAATATTTCTAAAAAATAATATAATATAATACTATATGATACAGATGGGATACTGGATGCTTTGCAATACACTTTTAAGGAATTTTTGGGAGATGAAGCTTTAGGGCACCACAACTGCGATATAGATCGCGATACCTTAGAAAACTCAATTGAGAGAAATAGCTATATTCCCTTGCCAGCCCAAGAACATATTGTTTTATCAATATCCAATGGTGACATTTTTGCAATATTAGAGCATACCGGGCTTCTTCGTGGAATATATTCGACAAATCAAGCTCGCACGAGAATGAAAATAAATATAATAAGTGGCAAAGTTGACAATTTGACCCCAGATGAAATGCGATATGTCCAGTAGGCGAAAGTCACCCAATATTTCCCTACTGTTTTATTAAAGACTTCACCTCAGGAGCCTCCTTTTCATGCCAGGTCTAGGCCTTCTCGAGGAAGGCCACATTCTATTCAAGTACTTGGATGTGCAATAGAAGAACTTGGCTAGGTTCGGCTTATTTCTAGCACAAACAAGAACCAGCGATTTGAATTTCGAAGATACGTGTTTCCTGCTTATGAACCAATTCGAATGCGAATCGATAATGCGAACTATGTGCTTGTGCCAAACCAAGAATATATTGTATTATCAACATTGAGTGGTGACGTTTTTGCAATATTGGATTATAGTGGGACTCTTCATGGAATATATATAAATTACGATTCACTAGAGTCAGAATGGAATTCCAATGGCAAACGCTATCCTGTTTCTTCTTATTGTGCCAGACAAAAAAATGTACTTGCCCGGACTTCTCGTCAGTAGCCTTCTCTTCATGCCAAGCCTAGTAGGTAGGTATAACGCAATCTTCCCACACCTTTTCATGAAATTTATTGCAAATTACGATTAACTGCAGACTGTGTATAATTAATGCAATGGAAAGATTGTAAAATGAAACATAATAATCCTTGTAGCCTGAAGTTGGATCAAAATCAAATTAAAACATTAAAACATAATTGTGTTTACTTCTTCAAACATTCATTTGAATTGGTATTTTTGAAAATTTTATGTCAATGAAAATAACGAAATCGTAATTATCATCTTATTAATTCAGGATGTTTCCTTTTTTGGCTGCCCTATTGCTGTTGAATCTCAATAACAAAAAGTGTTTTCTTTTGAATAACTGACCCACTGACGCTAGTTTTGATAATAATGTATTCAAATTAAAAGAAAATGGAATAGAAAACAAATGATGAAATTCCCAAGGATTCAAGAAAAAATAAGCGATTTCATATTCTACTTACCCAAACTTATAGCTACTGCCATACTTCATTATCCAGGGGAAAAAAGGAGTGGGCTAGGATTAGATTTCTCGTTTTTTAGAAAGGATGTAACTTGTCAGGTTCATTCCTTTCCCTGGACCGTTGCACTTGGTTGGCAACTGCACTGGGGCCGATTCGCCATTTCTATTCTGGGTTCTGTAAGTTGTAATGCAAAATCTAAACATCCTTGATGGTAGAAAGCGATCGGTGTTTTGTCGAATAAAGATAGGAAAGTGGCGAAGGTACGAAAACGTGGGTGAGGTAGGGCATTTTTCCGAAAATTTTACTAATTTTAAGCTTATGCTGATTTTTAAACGACAATTTGAAAGGAACCATGGAAGAAAGCTATTTAGGAATCGTTGGCTTCTAAAAAATGCTGACTGTCATAACGTGACTCAAAGACACCTTTGATTCCTGTCATTTAATAGTGTTAAATTATAATTTTAATTAGATTGACAAACAATTGTTAATTTTTTCCAATTTAGTTTATTTATTTCCTTAGTTTATAACTGTAAATTCTCATCAGTTCATAATTTTGAAAATATTTCCAATATTTAAGGGTTAATTATTATAAATCAGATCAACTGTCCAAGTGAATCGGTACTCACATAGTAAGGTCGCAGGGAGATAAGAAACTGCGCCCACTATGACAGTACGTAACAGACCCACCTTGGAAATTTTTCTTATTTTCCTTGATAACGGGGTAAAAATGAACAGTCTTTTCCCATCCTACTCAGATTAATTATTTTCTTAGAGTAAAAATCATGAGTTATGTAAGAAAGCTATAAGCTTATGAGATATCTTCTCGGAGCGTGTCACGACTTAAACTATCGTTGGCCTAGATGCTTTTCGTACAAACGTATATGGGCCTGGTAGTGATTTTAAAATTTTTATTCACACGAGTGCCTTAGTCATTATATCAAAAAGTAATGTAATTTTTATTCAATCCTAGCTGCTTCTGTGTAGTGTTTAAACTTAGTATAGAGAATATGGTACATTTGAGTAAAATTGTTTTAAATGTTACACTTGCCTTTTGAAATTTTGGACATTTTGCATTTTAACACTTGGGGCATATTTTTCTCTTTTGTTTTTATAGGTATCACTCGCAATCACCAATCTCTTCACATGACTTGAAGCGTTTGCACTAGTAGCTGCACCTGGGACAGGGGCATCTCCAATACTTTTGATATATTGTCTGCTTTTTCAGGAGCCCCCTGGATGATTTCCTTCCAAAGGATCTGATTTGAATTAGCTAGACTGGATCTTGGAGATATCTTTGGATTCTAACTCATATGAATGGTGTTGTCCGCGGTCAGTACACGTCATAGTACACATCCTTGCAAATTCATAGTGGATCCCCTGAATTCGAATCTACATTTAGCGGACTAGACAATATGGTACATGAGGTGTAATACATAAATTCAACGGCAATGATATCCCCGTTTCGCTTAAGAAATATGGTAGATGATAAAGGGACGTCATTTCTATTTTACAAAGGCTCTTTGGATTATTCACCTTGCTCCGAATCTGTGACTTGGTTAATATATGATGCGGATGTCCCTATTACGAAAACCATGTTAGAAATCTATATTTCTTGAAAAAATGTACAATACTGAGTTTGATACTTTATTTACAACTATTAGTTGGTATTAGCCTTTCTTCAGGTAAATAAATTCAGGCAAATGAAGTTGGCTGAGTGAGACTTGTCAAATTTTGGACCTGTCCAAAACTTCAAGAAAATGCGAGGGCTTCTAATGAAAATCCGGCTGCAGACGCTACAGGGTAGATTGAATGGATATGGGGTTTTTTTTTTTAATAAAAATATTTAAAATTAATGTAAATGTAAATAATAAAATAAAACAAAGTGTTTGGTTGCATCAATAATTTTTTTCTTACTTATTCTGAGTATATATCGCCGTTATTGCACGTCTAGGTGAAAATTATTGCTAATTTTCATCGTATATTCTCTAAGTGTTCGTAAATTGGATTTTCTTACACCAATTACTTTTAATCGGTGTCGGACAATATCAAAAAAGGTTTTAACTACTTTGAATTAAAATTAGATTAGATAGACTTGGCTTACTGGAATTACTTCAAAATTACTTGAAATATAAGGGGATTACTTCGCATTTGACGTAGAGTACTTTGGATTAATTGTACTAAACCGATTTTCTTATATATCTATATCCCTCTAGAAAATCTCTAATGTGCTTTCTTATGAGACTAAAATATAATAAATCGAATTTTGATAACGTTTTTTCTTGCTGGGCTGAAATCGTTTTTTCTTGGCACTTACGTTGTTCTACCCTATCAACCTTCAACTTTTTGGTTGAAAATTCGTTTGTTTCTTTTGTTATAAATTAATTTGTTTATCTGAACATCGAACAATTCCAATGTTGGTAAAAAAAATTATCTTTCTGGTTTAAAAATCAACTATTTGATTGAAAATTTATCTATTTGGTTCAAAATGCAACTATTTAGTTAAAAAATCATCTACTCTGTACGAAAATACATATATTTTTTTGAAATATTAGTTATTTTATTTAAATTCTTCTTAATTGGTAATTTTTAGTTATCATTTAAAATATTCTACTATTATTCACTAAAAATTAAGATCGAAGAATTAAAAAGTAAAATAAATCAAGTAATGAATAAATATTCCATGAAATTATTGTTTTGATTTGAAAAATTGTAGATTCATTTTTTCTTTACGAAAAATCTGCTAG
>CAKNWT010329321.1:0-24231 GCA_932066315.1 Andricus coriarius | reverse complement strand
TTCGAATCGCCTGTATCGATTTTTGCGAAGAGTAAGCCGAACATGTGCAGGTTGTTATAGTGCATACCCATGTCATTTTTAGTTAATTTTAGTCACATTTTGGGTAAGAAATTATTACAATGTCAAGGAACTGTGTTCAAAAATGATACCTACAGGAATAAAAAAAACGAAATATGAGAAAATAGTGGAAACTGCAAAGTTTTATTAATGAGCAGAATCGCATGACTTAAGCAGTTTTATATATTTTAGAAACGAACTTGTAGAAATACTGTACATTCGTCTGAATTTTCACAATAAACAAGCAAACAAAATCTGAATAGCCACTTTAAGTTGCTCTACGTTTTGAGTTGATCGGCGTAACACATGTTTTTAAAGAAATTTCGCAGAAAAAAAGTAAAATGGATTGACGTCTGCTGAGTGGGGACGTCATTCTATACCTTATTCCAATAAGATGATGTCCGCAATCTTTGAAAATTTATTTAAAAATTTGTGGGTGTGCTGCGCGGATGCTCCATGTTGACTTTCAGAGCGTAAGGCAGTTTCGAATGGGCTACATGTGGAGTTTCCCTTCCCCAAAAATGAAAACTTTGTTTATTTACGTAGCCATTTAGCCAAAAATGTGCTCCATCGTTGAAAACAATGTGATCTGGATCGATCTCTCCATCATTGCACATTCGAAGTATCTGATTAGAAAACTCTACCTGCTGGGCTATCGCAGCATTTGTTAGGATTTGATGTGTAGAGATTTTGAAAGGAGGAAGTTTCAAAAACCTCTTCAGGATTAATCTCAATGTTTCTCGGTTTAAATCTAGTGCTTGCGCTGCTCTACGTATCAAGGATTTAGGGTTGTTCTGAAAATATTCCTCCACCTGTATAATCTTTCTACATTCTCATCCCAATAAATCAAAAATCTATTTTCTATTTTGAATTTAAACTGTTACTTCTTTCTTGATTCGCTTGAAGATCCAGCAGTGTTATGAATGAATTGTAAAGTCTGTACATCGGATGCCAATGTAGGCCAAAAAAATTATCTTTCCTACCTTTTTTCATCAAAGTTCATTATTCACTTCATTTTATTGTGAATTGGGTTTCACTAACGTTTTTAAATTTCGTCGCATTTAAAATTTAGTGATATTATTATCAGTTGAGACCCCCAGAAGAATAACTCACATCGACCTTATACTTTACAATCTTCATGGAAGATTCTTCCTACTATGCACATTTTTGAATAAAAAATTTCTATTCTTAATGCATAAATGATATCAAAGAAGGAGCTTTTTTGAATGTATGTCCGACAGAAAATTAATCTTCCCGTTTGAAAATGTAAGCTTTGGGTAGAAAATTGAAAATTATTTTCCATCTTTGGATGAAAATAATTTTTTTTTTTTTAACTGAAAATTTATATTTTCCAATTATTGCTGCAAAATTTACATTTTCTAATGGGAAATTCAAATCTTTGATTGAAAAGTTATCTTTTTAAGTTGAAAATTTAACCAATTTGTAAAAATATATCCCTTTTGAGAAAAGTTAATTGTTTTGTTGTAAGTTTGTAATTTTTCTGCAATTTTACTATTTGTTTGGCTGAACATTCATTATTCTATATAAAAATTCATCTGTTTGGTTACAAATTCAACTATTTTGTTGAAAATTCGTTTTCTGGTTGTTGTTAGAATGAAAAACGCGAACCGTTGCCGCAATGGGGAACCGGAAGGTGCGTTCCGCTAGCACCTCCAACAACGGAATTTGAATATTTTCTTTATGCCATAATTTTATGCACTATTTGGGTTTTTCCAGGCATCAATGCCGATTTTCGGGCTCTTTTAGTTTTATGAAAAAAAACGACTTTTGGGTGAAGGTGCTGGCCGGGAGCACCTCCATTACAGATAATTTGAAAAATTGAAAAAATCGGCAGCGTCTGAATTTCGGGCTCTGTCAGGGTTCTCTTTAGGCTCTCCAAAACTGAAAACATTAATTTTGAAAAACTAACCCCTATCTCCCAAAAATTAGTTTTAAAATAACTAACGCACCCAGCCTAAATGTAGGCATATCCTCAAGAACTACGCCTATCAGATTTAACAAACCAAGTCTCAGCTGCCTTCAACTTAATTTACGATTTTTTTTTGTTTTAGTTGCAGACACATGGTTCGTTAAATGTGATAGAGGTAGTTTTTAAGTGTTCTTGAATTTCAATGTGAAGATGAGCATATAAAAAAAAGTTTCTGGAAAGTGTTTTGATTTATTTTTGTTTCGTTTTTGTTCAATACCTATATTTTTAATCAGGGGTAGTGCTTAGTGTTATGGGTTGTTTTTGGATAATTTAATCTTTTATTTCTAGTGAGATCAAAACGCGCTCAGACATACGGTAAACGTTTTCGGTTACTTATTCCGTATCTTTTTCTTTGGGTGTTTTTAAAAATAATTGTTCAGTGTTTTGGGGAGCCCAAAAGTAGCCCGTAATGCGGATGTGCATACATTTAGGCTTGTTGCGTAAGTTATTTTAAGGGTAATTTTTGGGAGACAGATGTTGTTTTTTGAAAACTAATTTCTACATTTTTGGAGAGCCCGAAAAAAAGCCCAAAATTCTATCCTGTCCGGTTCTTTGAGAAAAACAAGACCCCGAAAATCAGCATCGGTGGACAAAAAAGCCCAAAATTGTGGCATAAAAAAAAGATTCGAATTCCCTTGTGGAGGTGCTAGTGGAACGCACCTAGAAAGTTTTCTAATTCAATGGTGGAAAAATAGTTGCTTGGTGAAACCAAGAAATTATTTAAGACTCTACATATGTTCTGACTGGACGACAAAGTTCTGTTTTGGATTTTTGAAATTCTTTTAGGTTGTACATTTTCCTTACTTTCCGTAGAAAATTGCAATTGTTTAGCAATCGTTCTAATAATTATTTACCTTGAATAATTATCAGCTTGAATTAGTATGAAAATTGAGCCACCAAAGATTACTGGAAAGTTTATAATTCGATTAGTTGTAATATGTGCTGAATATGTGCTGAATTTAATTAAATATTAAATATGTCATTAAATATTACTAACAATTATAATAAATTGTTGAAAGAATTATGTTTGTTAAAATTAATTGAGTTCTACCTCAATCTAATTCAAAATTGGACAAAAAGTGGACATTTTTAGAAAAAAACCGGGACTTTCTTTTTCTATTCTAAGAGAATATTGCAACAAATGACGCAAAATGGAAATTTAGAGAAAAATTTGCTTCCAAACATCAGTAGATTCGGCTCATTTAGAGGCAAATATATACAAACTAATAAAATCTTACTTTAAACTCAAAATTAGTCACATACAGGATACACTTGGAATATGTTCAAGATTTTGTTTGATAATTTATTGTTTTCAATTCATTTGATTAATTTATTGACTTTAAAGGAAAAAAGTTGGATTCAAAAGTTGTTGAGACTAATAAATTATATTCTTCTTTATTTTTTATGACACCATAAAGCTTTATTTTTGAAAGGAAACTAAATTTCAATACAATAAATGTCCTATTTTCGCAAAAAACATCGAAAGCAGCGTGAGATAGAAGTATGGAGAGACATTTTTCCATACGTTTTTTAGAGAAACAATTTATGTTCCTTCGACTTTTTTCTTTTCTGGCGTCACCTCGGCAAAAAACGTAAATTTTTGTTTTTCGAACAACAAAATTCTTTTTAGGTAAATTGAATTTATATACTTACAGAGACACTGCTATTTTGTCAATTTCGATATTTTAAAAAAGATGTGAGGCGATTTTGAAAAAGACTTGAAAAATTGTGAAAACTGAGGCAATCCCTTGAAATCATTTGAAATACACTAAAACCTTTTATAATTCATTTAAATCTCGCAAAAACACTGCAAATCTTTCAATCATTGGGATTCCCTGAAATTTGTTTAAAATCTCGTTTATAGTGAAAAAAAAATTGACGTATTTTTTATATATTCAGTAAAAAATATCAAATCTTTTGTAAGAAGGGGGGCAGAGGTATAAAATTTCCAAAATTATATCAGGATTCTTCAGTTGAAGATATATAGAATTTTCTTATAATGTAATATTGATGTGAACGTTACACCAAACTACCGTTTAATTCTCAATAATTATAGAATTCGCATTCAACATATTTTAATAATCCATTTGAATCTTCTCTGTGATATTATGTAAATTTTCGTTATTTTAAGGAAAAGTCACGTGATAATGGTCAATGACGGTGGCGGGTTCAGCAATAACACAACGGTCAACGGGGATGGCCCCTGAGACAAAAGTCGATTATTTACATTGCTGAATACTATGAAATAAAAACGAAACGAATAGAAACGTCGAGAATAAATCACAGAGTTTAAAAATCTGCTGTGAATTAAAATTCTATGAAAATTAAGCAAATATTTTCGGCGGATCCAGACACGACACGTGAATAAAGCAATAAAGCTAGGTGAACACGTTGACAGTGTAAATGATTCAATGTCATTATTTCGAAAAAAACAGAACTTGATGAAAAACCTTGCTGGAGGTGACATAATCTTTTTACAAGTATCGAAATCTGCTCCTAATTGTTAGAATAAAATTGTTTCCCAGTGTTGGATCGGGTGCAAATTGTGATTGTTTTAAAAAATTATCTCTTTCAACTCGGAATTATAATTATTTTTGGACAATGCTTTGTTTCCGATCAGAATTATAATTCTTTCCAGAAATTCCTGTTTTCAGATATTATAATTAGAATTTTTGTATGAACATTTCCTGTTCCAAATCATAATTGTAAAACAAAAGTTTTTGATATGCTGAAAAATTTATTGTTTCAGAGATATCTGAATTATAATCGTTTTTTTTTAATTCCCTTTTCCAAAACAGAATGATAATTTTTTTCTTAAGTTTACGTTTCAAAATCAGATTGTTATTACTTCTGAACGTTTCTTGTTATAAGTCACAATTATAATTTTTTTCTTCAAATTACCTGTTGAAAGTCAGAATTATAATTTTTTTCCAAAGTTTCCTGTTCCAAATCAAAAAGATAATTCTTTCCAAAAATCTTCCATTCAGAGACCAAATTATTTTTATTGCTTAGAAAAATTCCTTTTTTCAGATCTGCATTTATAATTGTTTTTTGAAAGTTCTCTGTTCTCAACAAAAATCAGAATTCTTTCAGAAAATTCAACGTTCCAAGTTTAAATTGTTCCTCTTTTGAAAAATTTCTTGTTCTTATTCACAAATATATTTTCGTTCAAAAATTATAATTCTTTTGAAAAATTCCCTATTTTGTAGCTGAATTATAATTTTTTCTTGAAGGCTTCCTCTAAAAATTTAAAATTATATTCATTTTGAAAAAGTATCTGTACCAAATCAGAATCATAATTCTTCTCGGAGATTTCCTGTTCTTAATTAGAATGATCAATCTTTTTATAATCCCACATTCACAGATGAAATTATTGTAATTAATTAGAATGATTCCCTTTTTTAAGATCTGAATTACAATTGTTTTTCGAAAATTCTTTGTTCTAAACCAAATCAGAATTCTTTCAGAAAATTCCTTACTTCAGATCGCAATAAAAATGAAATATTCTCTGTTCTGAACTAAAATCAGAATTCTTCTCGAAAATTCCACGTGTCAAGTTCAAATTGTCGCTTTTATGAAAAAAGTCTTTTTCCCAGTCACAGTTATAATTTTTTTTCAAAAATTTCCTGTTCTAAGTCAAAATTATAATTCTTCGCGAAAATTTCCTCCTCCAAGTTAGAATCATAATTCTTTTGGAAAATTCATATATATTTTCTACATACAATCTTTCTTTTTCTCTAACTTCTTCGTTTTCTCTTATAATTCTTTTAGATGGCCTTTGTTGCGCGCTTTCTTTTTCTTTAAATTCTTAATCTCCTCTTCTCCTTTTTTTGATGGTCTTTGCTGCGTTCTTTCTTTTTCTGCAAATTTGTTATCTTTTTGTTCTATTTGTATTAATTGTTTTTTATCTAGATATCTCTGATTAGCTGATTTTTTTCAGTTTCGGCATTTTAAAATTATTTGTAAAATATTAAATACGTCAGAAAGTTACTCACCAGTTATACGAGCAGAGATAGGTTTCATGGAATTAATTCAGTAGAGATGGAATGATAATAAGTGTTTTACTTGCTCGAGTAATATATAAAATACTCAATGAAACTTTACCTGTAAAATAAAAGTATTTAGGGCTGTGCAGAGCACTTAGACAGCTTTGTTAAGCTTGCTCCAAGAAATGGGTAATGGTTTCAAACAAATAATTTATATTGGTATTTTAAACATATGTGTAACCCCTATAATACGCTTTTCAATGCCGAAAAAAGCTCTATTACATACAACTTTTTCTTTTTAATGTTATAAAATTAATTTTTTTGGGAACAGCACCTGAATCATGCAACCGGAAGTAGTGAATTATTAGGAAGGTTATAATTATTTAGTAGGATTTCCGTTTCCATTATAAAAATTTGGAGTAGCGGTGAATTAGTGATGCATAGTTTTGCATATTTGCAGTGAAATTTGAGGTTTGTGGGTAGCAAATGTTTGCACGAAAGTTAGTTTAGTGGAAGATTCTTTAGTACAAATGAAGGGATTTAAGGGATGAGGATATTTTCGAGGATTAAAATTAATTTTTTTGGGCTTTGAAGCTAGGTACAGGATGTTTAGGTTGGTGCTTTTGGAAATGTGAGGAGACTGGGTTAACCGATTCATGGTAACAGGGATTGAGAGACTTGTTAACAGAAAGAGAGAAGAGAGGAAAAGCAGTGCAGACAAGGAAAAAATGAGATCCAGTTTAAAAAATCTGAAAATGTTAAGATTACCGCCGGAAAAATGTAGTTTCATACAGCAGGATGAGAACAATAAAGGGATAGAAGGAAACAGAGGTGAGGCTAGAGATCTGATGGAAGAGAAAAAATTGAAAGATATGCGCCAGATGATGATAGAGGTAATTAAGATATATGAAAAAAGCAGGAGGAAAGATAGGAGGAAATAAAGAAAGAAATTAGGCGTCAAATGGCCGAATTTGGGGAAAATAAAGAAATGGGAAGAAGTGAAGGAATAGCTAGAGGAAAGGATGCAGATGTTGGGACAAAAACTAGAAAAGCAGGAAAAGCATAATAAAAAGGTAAAGGAATTGGAAAGTAGGATGGAAAACATATAAAACTCAAACAGGTGGTTGGGAGTGATGTCGATAATGAGGATAAAGAAAGGCTACAAAAATTGAAAGAAGAATAGAAAGGAGAGAGAGAGAGAGAGCAAAGAAGAAAGAATACAATGATAAAGGGCCTGAGATTAGAAGGAAAAGACCTAAAGGAAGAAGGAGACAAAATATTATTGTTGAAACCAAAAAAATGGAAGAATAAGGGGGAATTGATGACAAAGAAGAGGGCGCTACATGGAAGTTCGGACAGAACAGAGAATGATTTGAAATTACACGAGAAATTTGGATTAGACGTAAAAAAGGGACAATGATAGCAATGTTCGTGGACTTGAAGGCATACGCAGAATATATAGTGTTGATGGCAGAGCATGAAGAAGGGATTGCGGCTGACTTACGGGATTGGAGAAATACTGTAATAGGAAAAAGTTGAATTTAAATGTGAACATAACAATGATAATGAGGTTAAGAGAAGGAGGGCAGAGAAAGAAAGAATGGACAGAGGGATGAAAGGGAGTAAGAGTAGAAGAAGTAAAGGAGTTTAAACGTTTGGGATATATCTTACAAACAAATGAAGATTTGACAGACTATATATGAGAAAGGATCCAAAAGCTGCAGGGGTAGTAAAAGAGATATGGGTAATAGGAAAAAGAAAATTCAAAGAAGATGCGAGAGGGTAAATGTGGTTATTTGATACGCTGGCATGGCCGGTATAAGGTTATGGAGCAGAGATATTGGGTGGAAGGAAAGGAAAGAGATTAAGAACTTACAAGAAAGGTATACAAAGTGGACGTTAGGGGTAGACTCGAGCAAAAAAAAGGGATGGAAGTTGGCAAAAAAGTGTTTGAAGAAGGCAGAAGAAAGGAGATGGAGGGATATAGAAATAACGATGCGGGAAGAAGAAAGGAGGGAATTTCGCTAGTGGGAACAAATAAAATAAAAAAATGACTGTAAATAAGGACCACCCTGGTGGTCATGAATAGTGTTCAAGTATCTATTAAAAATACTGCTTTTAAAAATCATTTTCACGTATGATTTCAAAAAAAACTTTTAATATGAAAAAAATAATATAAAAGTAATCAAATTAATTAAACATATGAATAAATGTAACACCAAATAATTTCTTATTTTCTCTATAAATAAAAGGAATATTCCTTTTGTATTATCAATCTTTTTGTATAAAATAAAACATTCGTGTCATGGTAAATCGACTAAAAATGTATACGCAGCAATTACATCTTTTTTGCTTTGAAATGAATTGTCGAAAAAGCTTTATCAAATATTATTTGAAATATTGAGACGTGTAATTTCAAAACAAGTTTTAAAATTAATTCAGACTAAATAATAACAATTGAATACATTTATTTATGATACGAAGAATAGCTTTTGGGAGTGAAGAACTAAAATAGGAATAAAACTAAGCTGGAAAAAGATTTATCCATATCCTCAAAAGCATATAATCTCTTGGGGGTAAACTTAGAAAATTAAATAAGTAAATTCTAGTACGTTAAATATTATAAATATAATATAACGTCGGGAATTCACTTTCGTTACTTTTCTTCAATGGTAAATGATATTGATGATGTGAAGGTTATACAGTACTCTTAATTCCGTAATATTTTCGTACTGCGCATGAGTCGCGTTGGCAAATGGATTGGTTGGTTAATATGGCACGCTTATTTAAAATTATTAAATCTGCAAACCATTTCTTTATAACAAAGAATAATTGTAAAGTTCATGAAGATATTTGAAATTATTTAAAATGATTATTTGTGATAAAAAAAGGTATACCTTCCCTTCAATGACAAGTCAATCATTTGTTTTTAAGACGCAAAAATTAAATAATTATTTTATTTGCACCCTTATAAGTCTGTTCTATGATCAAATAATTTTTGACGTTTCAATAGCATTTTCTAGGATTAAAATAAAAACAGTAAATCTTATGAGAAAATGGAAACAACAAATTTTTTATATTTTTTTTGAAGCAATAATTTTTTGATAGATCATATTTTCATAACTCATGTCGCTTGACTCAAAATTCTAATTTCGGTATTTTAAAAATAATTTTTTTTTTTAATTTCTAATAATTTTGCAAAATACCCCCAAATCTTTAATATCGTTTGGAATCCCGTGAAAATGTTTAAAGATCATGAAAATTTCTTAGAAAATTTAAAGTACTTATTTAAATATAATATAGACTGAAAAGTATATATAATATATAATGTTCAAAAATTCTTTAAAATCTGTGAAAATACCTGACAATATTTTTAATTCTTTAAAATCTAATTATATTACTTAAAACAATTGAAACTTTTTAGAATCTTTAAAAATATCACCAAATATTTCAAATATTTTGAAAACTTTTGAAATCCAATGAAACATCGTAAAGTTCTTAAAAGTTCCTTTGAAATTTTTTAAAATGCCTTGAAATCTTTGAAATCGTTTAAAATGTTTGAAAGCTTTTGAAAATTCCCTGGAATATAAAAAAAATCTAAAATATTTCAAATACTTTGAAAGCTCTTGAATGTTCCTTGGAATTTTTAAAAATACCCCAAAATCTTTAAAAGGGTTTGGTTACTTGTGAAATTTGTTAAAGATCTTGAAAATTCCTTGAAAAATTTAAAAATATTCTTATAACCTTCAAGTCGTTTGAAATCTCTACAAATTATTGTAATCTCTTAAAAATATATTGAATTCTTTTACAATGAGCTAAAAGATTCCAAAAGAATTCTATAAAATTTAGAAATAGGTATAAACCCGAATTCAATAGTGGTTAATGGGTTCATTTATTGAAAGAAAAGTGACTAAATTAGTTTTTTTATTCAAAAAAACAATCTGACAAGAAAAGAGACTAGAACAATTCCCCGACTTTTACAAATTTGTTTTCAAAATTCCTGACTTTTACATGATCTGCGGTCACTCCGACTACGTAACGGCAATACGTAAACAATACAAGGATACGGCTCTTTCAAATTAACGTTGGCCTCCGTAAATACGCTTTCGGTGGTCACCTTTTTTATTTGACTGCAGCTCAAAAAGCAGGAAAATTATCCCATAATAACAAGAATAACTCTTGCTTATTAATTTGCTGCGAAGAACGAAACCATAACCTCAAACAACAGATTTATCTTTTCGCACTGCGCATGCGTCGCGTCAAAAACCGGATTGGTTATTGTTGACGTGTTTATTTAAAATTATGAATTGCGTGAGAACATTTTTTGCAACAAATCACACTTGTAAAATTCTTTAAAATAATTCTTTTTTTATCGAAGAGACATATAATTAGAAAGATTAAATAATTATTTAAGTTTTCTATATTAGTTTTTCCGGACATTAAGACGGAAAGTGTTTCGAATCCCTTATCAGTTGATACAATTTTTTAAGGAGTTTGCCAAAGCTCAATCCAAACTGATCATCTTTTTGAAAGTAATCGTGCCTACAGTCTACAGAATACAAACTACAGACTACAGATAGATACAGACACCTTGGTAAAAGTATTTTTCTTCTGTATCTGGGAAATAAAAACAATACCTTCTCATTAGGATGAAAATGCAATAATTTGATTTTTTGCTTATTTTGTGATGTTCACGACTAAAACAAAATCTACGCATCTTATAAAAAAATAATAAACAACAAATTTGTAGATCTTTCTTGAAGGGATAATTTTGAGCTAATCATCTTTTTCCGTATCTTGCATAGTTTGACAGCAAAATGGAATTTTTCATTTTGGTTTATTATGTTTTATGGGGTCAGAATTTGAATTTTCAATTTTTCCGAAAAA
The DNA here is from genome assembly GCA_932066315.1 of Andricus coriarius. NCBI lineage: Eukaryota > Metazoa > Arthropoda > Insecta > Hymenoptera > Cynipidae > Andricus > Andricus coriarius. Next base: position 13,311 of record CAKNWT010329321.1, on the reverse strand, counting down.
TTCAAAAAGTTGTTATGATAATCGTGAAGCGTTTTCAAATAGTAAAGTTTTTCTTTTCGTGAGTTTTCTTATATCGTGCGTTGTTTGGCTTACAATGTTCATTTTCGTTTGATTTTTTGGATTTTGTAAATGCTATAACTCTAAAAGTTTTATTTTTATGAAGCTGTCTTTTTCTTTTAGGGCTTAAAGAAATGTGCCGAAGCTCAATCAAATTTGATTATTTTTTCGAAAGTTATCGTGCCTACAGACAGGCTACAGGCAGACTACAGAAAGACAGACACCTCTGTACAAATAGTTTTTTCTAGCTCTGGGTGTCTCAAAACGTTAAGATTTGATGAAAACTGACTAATTAAAATTTTACATGAAACCAAAACCTTCACATTAATATGAAAATGTTAAAACAATAAACTCCTACGTGAAAGTTCGTTATTTGCATTGACATGCAATTTTCAAAAATAAGAAATCAAATGAAAACTCGAGGAAAAAAATACAACGACGTTTCAATGTTTAAATTTAATTTTTATCAAACTTCAGGCTAAAAGGACTATTATGTTTCATTTTACAATTTTTTCATGCTTACAATACAATCTGTTCTTGGTTTGGCGTGATACAAATTTGCCATTTCCCACTAGCAATCGAATTTCTTTATGGACGGGAAAATAGAGTCTTCGGAATTTGACTTGCCGATTCTGATTTGGCTCGAGAATAAGCCGAATGTATCCAATTCTTCAAGTTCATATCCTATTGCTTAATGGGATGGAGTCCTGCCCGAAGGAGAACTCGGTTTGGCATGAAGATGAGGCTACTGAGAAGAAGGCAGGGCAGGTGAATTTTGTCTGCCATAAGAAGAAGTAGCAGGATAGCGTTTACAATTGTGATTCCATTCCGACTCCAGTGAATCGTTATTTGAAAAAGCTTTCATAAAACTGCTTGGAAAGATTGGGTGATTTTTGTCTACTGGACAACACCTTATTTCATCTTCAGTCAAATTAACAACTGCGCTGCTCATCATATTTATTTTTATTCGCGAATTACTTTCATCTATCCTATATATTCCATAGAGAGTACCACTATAATCCAATATCGCAAAAACGGCACCACTGGATGTTGATAATACAATATATTCTTGGTTTGGCCTAAGCACATAGTTCGTGTGATCTATTCGCATTTGAATTGATTCATAGGCAGGGAAAACGTATCTTTGAAATTCAAATCGCTGGTTCAGGTTTGTGTAAGCAACCAACCGAACATAGCCAAGCTGTTCTATTTCACATCCAAGTACTTGAACAAAGAGAGACCTTACCGGAAAGGACCTGGACCTGGCACAAAGAGCAGGCTCCTGAAGTGAGGTCAAAGGTGAATGTTGTCTGTCAGCAGAAGAAGAGTCAGTGTTGCGTTCGCTATTAGGACTCGATTGGGACTGTAGTGAATCGTAATTTGCAGAAGCTTTGTTAAAACTTTGTGGGAAGATTGGGTGAAGTCTGCCTACTGGACAATCTCGAATTTCATCTGGGCTCAAAATATCAATTGTGTTGCTTATCATATTTACTTTAATTCTCGAATGAGCTTTATTTGTTGAACACATTGCGCAAAAAAACCCGCTATACTCTAATATTGCAAAAATGTCACCATTTGATGTTGATATTACAATGTGTTCTTAGTTTGGGACGTGCATATATCTCGTTTTTCCTGTTCGCACCCTAATTGGTTTATCAGCAGGAAATACGTATCTTCGAAATTCGTATCGTAGGTTTTAATTTGTTCGGGAAATAAGACGAATGTATCCAAGCTGTCCAAGTGCATATCCAAGTACTTTAGGTGAAGGCGGCCACCCAGGAGGCGACCTGGCTTCAGCATGAAGAGGAGGCCCCTGACGTGAAGTCCGGTCAGGTAAATCTTGTCTGTCACAAGAAGAAGAACCAAGGTTACGTTCGCTATTAGAATTCCATTCGAGCTGTAGCGAATCGTTATTTGCTGAAGTTTTAATAAAATGTTTTGGGAAGATTGGTTCACGTGCGCCCACTGGACAATCTCGTCTTTCGTATGGGGTCATATTATCAACTGCGCCCCTTAGCATATTCACTTTAATTCTCGATTTAGCTCTATGTGTCGTATATACTCCACGAAGAATCCCGCTATACTCTAATATTGCAAAAATGTCACCATTGGATGCTGATAATACAATATGTTCTTGTTTTGGCACGAGAATAAAGGTTTTTTCTTTTGTTCGCAATCTAACTGGATAACCTGCAAGAAAAACGTATCTTCGAAATTCGAATCGTAGATTCTGATTTGTGCGGGGAATAAGCCGAATGTATCCAAGCTGGCCAAGTGCGTATCCAAGTGCTTTAGAAGATGGAGGCCTACCAGGAGGCGACTTGTCCCTGGCACGATGAGGATGCTCCTCAGGAGCCTGAGGTATGCTACGAAAAGGAGAAGAGCGACATTGAACCTGGCGGGGAGTATCAAGGCAGTCGCTGCTTGACTGCAAACTTAATTCTGTGAAAACAAATGGAGGGTTCATGTTTCTTGTTGAACCAACCTTAAAAAGGGCTTGATACTTTATTATCGTTTGTGGTATAACATACTTTACAATCATAAGTAAAGGATTCTATAAAGAAAAGTTGTGCCATAAAAATGTCAGGTTAAAAATAATTGAGGCGCACTGTGTTTGAATTTAAAACAACTCATTGTTTTGCTTTTATTTTTGGAGTTTATTCTGGATTTGTTCAAAATAACGTAGAATTCTTATAAACTTCATGGAATTCCTCTAACTTGATTTAAATTCAAAAGAACATAAGTCCTATTAATAATTCAGGCTAGTCACTTCTAGATAATTTCAGTACCATTTCGGGTTGGAAATTATTATAATGTCAAAGAACTGTAAAAATGATTACATATTATACTTGTTTGTCTATTACTCATTAATTTGATATCAGACGCGACTATCTTACGATTTCTTGAAAGACTTAACTTCTCTGTTTGCATGCTTTTTTTTCTTATTGAAAATTAGTTTGCCAATTATAAAAATAGAATATATGAAAGAGAAAGGTAAAAAGATTGGTATATTTTTAAGTCATTTGTAGTTTAAAGAAATTAACACTAATTTAATTTGTTATGTTTCAAAGTAGAATTTTACATATTACATATTTTTTAAATTTTATGAAATTTGAATCTACAATCCGTAATAAATAAGTCAGTAATAAGACTCATTTAAACTCATATGATCAGCATACAATGGATTTTATAATTCACTCCTGCGAAATACTTGTTGATTAGAATGTTTATTTAAGTTCATATAGGAAACATTTTATCTTTTATGGAGTCCTAAAAATGAAAAAAGTATAGCAGCTCCAAAAATTATGACTAATTTTTCTAGCATAGAAAAACTTTCTTATGTTCAAAATGTACTTCCAAAACATTGAAAAAATCTGATCATTAAGAATGACGTGTTCATTTGAAAAATTTAGCGACTCCTCATTTTTAATGGTCTGATCTTCTCACATTTTTCGGAAGTACATTTTAAACACGAGAAAGCTTGTCTATGCTGGTAAACATTATGTACAGAGCTTCTAGACTTTTTTTCGTTTTCAGGTGCTTATACAAAAATTAATTTTTCCTGCAGAAACTCAAAGAAAAAATCTTCTTTCAACCTCGCCCAACCGCAAGATATTAATTATTATTCCAAAATTCTAAAATATTTCAAAAGGTTTCACAGAAATTTTAAGATTTCACATAGGTTTTGCATACACAAAAAGGTTTTCTGGTATGCACCAAGATTTTCAAGTATTTTAGGGTTTAATAAACAATAAACATTTCAAATATTGTAATATTTTCAAATTACAGTCAAACTCTAATTTAACGTTCCCGAATTTACCGTTTCCGAGAATTCACGTCGCGCCGCGGGTAGGCTTGTCAGGAGCTGCGCGGGGTGTGCGGGTACGCTAAATCAGGTTCAGTTAGGGTGGGTCAGGTCCAAGGACAGCTCCAAAACCGACGTTAAATCAGTGTTCGACTGTGTTAAAAAAGAGTTGAAAAATATTTTACAAGCATTTCAAAGAATTCTTAAACATTTAAAAAAGATTTCAACAAACTTCACAAAGATTTCGAAGATTCTGCTAAAATTTCAAAAGATTGTAGAAGATTTCACAGAAATTTCAAGATTTCACATAGATTCTGCATTCCTCTGCTTAAAATGTCGGATAGCACCCGGTTAGAACCCGGTTCGAAGTAAATTCTAAGTGGATTTCATCCCCGGGTTGTAACCGTCACCTAATCTGTTCATATTTAGGGCCATATAATATTCCTATTCGGTTCTTAGCCGGCCCTAACCGGTCTCTATCTGTATGTTGTCGCCGGGTTGTAACCGTCACCTAACCGGCTTGTAACTGGGTCCTCAGAATATTGCTCCCCGGTTCTTAACCGGCCCTAACTGGTCTCGAACAGGATCCCTATCCTAAAATCATCCCCGATTTGCAATCGTTACCTAACTGGTTTTCAACTGGGTCGCCAACATATTCTACCCGGTTCTAAACCGGTCCTAAACGGTCTCTAATCGAATTTTGTCCCCGGGTTGCAACGAGCACCTATCCGCTTTCTATCCGGCATCCTGCAATATTTGTTCCCGATTCCTAGCCGGTTTTTACCGTCCCCTATACGAATTTCTTCCCCGGGTTGTAACCGTCACCTAATCGGTTTGTAACTGGTTCCTCATAATATTCCTATTCAATTCTTAACCGGCCCTAGACGGTCTCTATCTGGATTTCGCCTCCAAGTTGTAACAAGTACCTAACCGGTTTCTAACCAGCGTCATGCAAATATTTATACCAGATTCCTTCATTTTTCTTGACCGGCACCTATCCTAATTTCATTCCTGGGTTGTAACAGTCACCTAATTTGGTTTGTAACTGGGTCATCATAATATTGCTCCCCCGTTCTTAACCGGCCCTAAACGATCTCTGACAATATTTAATTTCTTTTGGATCGCCAGATAGAAACCGGTCCGTACCAGTTAAAGTACACAGCAGTATCAAGTGCCTTTTAAGAACCAGTTAGAGAGCAGTTAGAAACAAAGTTCACTATTACAATGTTTAATTTCTATTCCCAAGTTCCAGGTAGAACCTGGTTAGGATCGGTGAGAACACACACTTGTGTCAAGTGCCTTTTAGGAACCGGTTAGAGATCAGTTGGAAGCTAACTTTGGTCTTTGACAATATTGAATACCTTTTTTCGATCGCCGGATAGATCCCGATCAGGACCGGTTAAAAGATACACCAGTATCAAGTGCCTCCTAGGAACTGGTTAGAGACTAGATAGAAACTAACTTCAGTCTTTGACAAAATTTAATTTCTGTTCTCGAATTCCGGGTAGAACCCGGTTGGGACCGGTTAGAAGATTTTTTAAACTTACTCTCTGTTACCGTTTTCCATACAAGGAACGGTTAGGATCCGTTTACATTCCAGTATTTGAAATTGAGACCAGTTAAGAACCGGTCAAAGACGGTTAGAAACCAAATGGGTTTCCACCCGGTACCTATCTGGTTACTAAATGGTTTTTCATCTGACATTTTAAGCAGAGTCTTTAAAAGAGTTCAAGGAATCCACAAACATTTCAAACACTTTAATATGTTTTAGATTCTTTCAACTAAAAAATAAGGTCGAAACATACCTATCTTTCTACATTTCTGTTTCATATATTTTGTTAATGTAGTTGGCAAAATAAATGTTTAAGAAGAACAAAGCTTCAAAAAAATCCAAACATAGCTCGGCGGCAACACTGCTATGACGTCATAATTTTTGACGACATAAATATACAAATGGCCATTATATGAATTTAATGTGGAAAGGAGGACTTTATGTTCGCTCAACAGCCCTGAAAAATGGCCGTATTCATGTATGTGTTATATAATTTATAATAAAAATCATAGATAAATTATATTAGTATATTCACCAATAGAATTAAAGATGACCGCCAGAGTGAAAATGAGAGTATAGACCATCCTCATTTTCGCAATGTGGAGGAAAAACTGACTAATGCTTCAGTGAATAAGTGGATAAACAAATGTAACTAAAGAATGTTCTGTTGCATCATCAAAGTACAAGCATATACGTAAGTGATCGTTATCTCACATATGTTTGTGAGATGACGACGTTATTAGTTTCAAGATTGTCCTTTGGAGATATTATTATTAAATTTTTATCTTAACGGCATAGTTTTTAATTTCTTATAAACTATGCAACAAAAACAAAGGTGAAATAAATAACAAGCAATAAGATGATGAAATAGGTGTGCTTTATTTTGTACTCTTCAAAACAAAGCAAATTTTTCAACCAAAAAAAAATCGAGTTCTTGAAGGTTAAAGTTCAAATATTTTGTCAAAAATTAATTTTATGAATTGAATATGCACGTGTTTGGTTGAAAATCAATCATTTTCAATTTAGCATATTAATGGTTTTGTGCTCAATTTGTATATTTTGTTTTAGATTCTCCTTTTTGATAGAAATACTAATGTTTTTGATTAAAAATTCGAATACACGCTCAAAAGTTTAATTACTTTGTTGAAATTTAATTTCATCAATTGTATAGAAAATTCTAGTTTTTTCGTATCTCTGAAACCATGTGTGCCGATAAATATTTAGAATTATTTTATCTCAGAAATGGTACCCTAATATTCATTATGGATATTTGTTTTTCAGGTCGATTTAGTTGATACGAGTAAGTACTGATTAATGAGCGACATAGTGGAAGGGATTCGAATAACTGGAATTTTCCACGTAACTTCTAGAAGAAGGAGCAAGTGATAATAATCTTTTAAATAATGAAAAATTATCTTTCAAAAGACAAATATTACTCAAAAGATTCGTAAATTGTGTAATTAATTCTAGAAAATTTTATGTTCTACTGCTTCACTGAACAAAACATTTTGTTTAAACAAGAATAATTGATTCCAAAATTTGTAATCTGGTAAGAAATACTAAAAAACTTGTAACTGGGCGAATAAAAATAATTATTGTCCAAATAATTAAAAAAAATCGTTTGTAGCATAAGTTTTACAATGCAATTTTTTTCAATAATTTTCCACTTTTTGTCTAATTTCCAATTACAGTCTGGTAAATAATGTATTAAAGTTAACAAAATTCATCGTTTAAATAATTTATTATTATTGATAATAATATTCAATATAAATAATGTTAGAAAGATGAGTTTTTTCTGAAATTTTCAACTCTTTGTCTTTCCTCTCACTTGGAGTGAGTTATTAATTGTTTCAATTTAGCAACAATAAGTATGTATATCAATAAATTATTATTGTATATAACTAACTTCTTATTTATTAATGCCAGATAGTTGCGATTATTTCCGAAATTATTAACCTTTTACTTACATTTTACCAATTAAGGTAATAAATGATGCAAGCTAACAGACATGCTTATTCAAACAATTGCTTATAACGATCTTTTTTTAGAGCAATACTAGAAAATTGCTTTTATCTGAAATTTTTAGTCCTCGAAGGAGGACTAAAATCTGGCTTACGAACTTGTCCTTTGATTTTAGGGATTAAAGAAGTTTGCCAAAGCTCAATCCAAACTGATCATCTTTTCGAAAGTAATCGTGCCTACAGTCTACAGACTACAAACTACAGACTACAGATAGATAGACAGACACCTTGGTAAAAGTATTTTTTTTTGTATCTGGGAACTAAAACTAATACCATCTCATTAGGATGAAAATGAAAAAATTTGATTTTTTGTTTATTTTGTAATGTTCACGACTAAAACAAAATCCACGCATCTTTTAAAAAAATAATAAACAACAAATTTATAGATCTTTCTTGGATGGATAATTTTGATCTCATCATCTTTTTCCGTATCTTGCATAGTTTGACAGCAAAATGGAAATTTTTTGTTTTTTCATTATATTTTATGGGGTCAAAATTTGAATTTTTAATTTTTCAAACAAATTCAAAAAGTTGTTATCATAATCTTGTAGGGCTTTCAAAAAGTAAAGTTTTCCTTTTGGTGACTTTTTTCATATCGTGCGTTGTTTGGCTTACAATGGTCATTTTCGTTCGATTTGCTGTATTCTGAGAATGCTATAAATCTAAAAATTTGGTTTTTATCGAAAAATTTCGTAAGATATTTGAGATTTTTCAGTACCGCAAATAGCCGTACATGGAATTTTTATATTAAAAAAATTTTTTTCGAAATTATTTGAAATGCTCTAACTTTTTCCATTTTCATCAAAAATAGCTGGCCAATGAACCTGTCCTTTTCATTTAAGGCTTAAAAAAATTTGCCGGAGCTCAATCAAATCTAGTCGTTTTTTCGAAAGTTATTATGCCTACATACAGACTACAGAAAGACTCTGTAAACATTGCTTTTTCTAGCTTAGGGGGTCTCAAAACGTGAATATTTGATAAAAACCGACTAAGGCAAATTTAGGATGAGAATGTAAAAATAATTATCTCTTACCTAAAAGTTCGTTATTTGCATTGACATAAAATTTAAAAAAATAAGAATTCAAATGAAAATTCGAGGAAGAAAATACAATGATGTTTCAATGTTTAAATTTAATTTTAATCCAACTTTAGGCTAAAAGGATTATTATGTTTCACTTTACAATTTTTGTACGTTCATAATACAATATGTTCTTAGTTTCTCGTGATACAAATTTACCATTTCCTACTAGCAATCGAATTTCTTTATGGACACGAAAATAGAGTCGTCGGAACTTGACTTGCCGGTTCTGATTGGGCTCGGGGAGAAGCCGAATATATCCCATTTTTCAAGTGCACATCCTATTACTTCATGAAAAGGAGTCCTGCCCAGAGGAGAACTGGCCCTGGCATGAAGAGGAGGCTACTGATGAGAATTCTGGGCACGTGAATTTTCTCCGGCACAAGGAGGAGAACCGGGATAGCGTTTGCAATTAAGGTTCCATAAAGACTCTAGTGAATCGTAATTTGCAAAAGCCTTTATAAAACTGTTTGGGAAGATTGGGTGATTTTTGCCTACTGGATTAAACCTTATTTCATCTGCAGTCAAATCATCAACTGTGCCGCTTATCATATTTATTTTTACTCGCGAACTACTTTCATCGGTCCTATATATTCCATGGAGAGTCCCACTATAATCTAATATCGCAAAAACGTCACCACTGGATGTTGATAGTACAATATATTCTTGGTTTGACCTAAGCGCATAGTTCGTATGATCTGTTCGCATTTGAATTGATTCATAGGCAGGAAAAACGTATCTTCGAAATTCAAATCGCTGTTTCAGGTTTGAGCAAGCACTCAGCCGAAGATGGCCAAGTTGTTCTATTTCACATCCAAGTACTTGAACAGAAACAGGCTTTCCCGGAGAGGACCTGGACCTGGCACGAAGAGCAGGCTCCTGAGGTGAAGTCCTTTGAGGTGAATGTTGTCTGTCAGTAGAAGAAGAGGCAGTTTTACGTTCGCTATCAGGATTCGATTGGGACTGTAGTGAGTCGTGATTTGCAGAAGCTTTATTAAAAGTTTGGGGAAAGATTGGGTGACGGCTGCCTACTGGACAATCTTGAATTTCATCTGGGGTCAAAATATCAATTGCGCCGCTTATCATATTCACTTTAATTCTCGAGCGAGCTTTATTTGTCACACACATTGCACGAAGAATCCCGCTATGCTCTAATATTGCAAAAATGTCACCATTTGATGTTGATAATACAATGTGTTCTTGGTTTGGGACGTGCATATATCTCGTTTTTTCTGTTCGCACCCTAATTGGTTTACCAGCAGGAAATACGTATCTTCGAAATTCGAATCGTAGGTTTTGATTTGTTCGGGGAATAAGCCGAATGTATCCAAGTTGTCCAAGTGTATATCCAAATACTATATGTGAAGGCGGCCACCCAGGAGGCGACCTGGCTTCGGCATGAAGAGAAGGCCCCTGAGCAGAAGTCCGGTCAGGTGAAGATCGTCTGTCAGAAGAAGATGAACCAGGGTTACGTTCGCTATTAGAATTCCATTCGAACTGTAGTGAATCGCTATTTTCGGAAGTTTTAATAAAATTTTTTGCGAAGATTGGTTGACGTTTGCCCACTGGACAATCTCGCATTTCATCTGGAGTCAAATTATTAACTGTTCCGCTTATCATATTCACTTTAATTCTTGATTTAGATTTATGTGACGAATATATTCCACGAGGAATGCCGCTATACTCTAATATTGCAAAAATGTCACCATTCGATGCTGAAACTACAATATGTTCTTGGTTTGGCACGGGAACATAGGTATTTTCTTCTGTTCGCATTCGAATTGGATAGCCAGCAGGAAAAACATATCTTCGAAATTCGAATCGTAGATGCTGATTTGTCTGTGGAATAAGCCGAATATATCCAAGCTGTTCAAGTGTATATCCAAGTACGTTATGTGAAGGCGGCCACCCAGGAGGCCACCTAGCTTCGGCACGAAGAGGAGGCTCCTGCGGAGAAGTGCATTCTTGTGAATGTCGTCTGTCAAATGAAGAAGAACCAGGGTTACGTTCGTTACTAGGTGTCCGTTCGGACTGTAGTGAATCTTTATTTGCTGAGGTTTTAATGAAACTTTCGGGGAAGATTGGGTGAAGTCTGCCCACTGGACAATCTCGTCTTTCGTATGGGGTCATATTTTCAACTGCGCCGCTTATCATATTCACTTTAATTCTCGATTTAGCTCTATTTGTCGTATACATTCCACGAAGAATCCCGCTATACTCTAATATTGCAAAAATGTCACCATTGGATGCTGATAATACAATATGTTCATGGTTTGGCACGGGAAGAAAGGTATGTGGTTTTATTCGCAATCTGATAGGATAACCAGCAGGAAAAACGTATCTTCGAAATTGGAATCGTAGATTCTGATTTGTGCGGGGAATCAGCCGAATGTATCCAAGTTGTCCAAGTGCGTATCCAAGTACTTTAGGAGAAGGAGGCCTACCAGGAGGCGACCTGTCGCTGACACGAAATTGATCTTCCTCAGGAGCCTGAAGTATACGATGAGAAGGAGAAGAGCGACAGTGAACCGGGTGGGGAGTATCAAGGCAATCTCTGCTTGACTGCAAACTTAATTCTGCGAAAATAAATATAGGATTAATGTTTCTTGGTGAACCAACTTTAAAACGGGCTTGATACTTTATTCTCGTTTTTGGTATAACATACTTTGCAATCATAAGTAAAGGATTCTGTAAAAAAATTTGATGGTATAAAAAAGTCAGGTTAAAAATAATTAAGGCTCATTTTTTTGAATTTAAACGAACTCATTGTTTTGTTTTCAGTTTTGGAATTTATTCCAGATTCGTTAAGAATAACCTGGAATTCTTATAAACTTCATGGAATTCCTTTGAATTGATTTAAATTCAAAAGAAAATAAGTCCGAATATTTATTCACGTTAGTCACTTCTAGATAATTTGACTACCATTTTGGTTTATAAATTATTATGGTGTCAAAGAACTGTATTTAAAAACAAAATCTCAATTGCACATTATTGTATGTTTTCAGTGAGAGCGGTAGGAGCCGACCTTAACTGTCGCTTTTCACGTTCGTTGGTATTTTATTATTATTATTACACCATTAGGCCGTTTCCCTTGCGGGGTAGGCGTATTGGCCATTATATCTATGACGTCGTCATGCCCTCCGATATGAGGAATACCGAACCTTGGCCGCTTTCGCCTCATTCACTCCTCGGTTCCGTCTTCTTTTCTCGGGTCTATCCCTCTGTCTTGAAATATGATTATATATTATACTTTTTTGTCCATTACTAATTAATTTGATATGCGAGGCGACTGTGTTACGATTTTTTCAAAGACTTAACTTCACTCTGTATGTTATTTTTTTCTTATTGAAAATTTCGTTTGCCAATTATAAAAATAGAATATATGGAAGAGAAAGGTAAAGAGATTGGTATATTTTTAAGTCATTTATAGTTTAAAGAATTTGACACTAATTTAATTTTTCATGTTTCAAAGTAGAATTTTAAAATGTTCTGGAGTCTATTGTCTACGTTTGGTAAATAGAATATATTTGTCGGCACATCTAAAAAATCGAAAGCGCGTATGCCTACTAGAATCACTTCAACTACTACATGTTTTTTAGGTTTTATGAAATTCGAATGTATTTCGAATTTTCGTTTCAGTTCATATAGGAAAAACTCAATCTTTTATGGATTCCTGAAAATGAAAAAAATATAGCAGCTCCAAAAATTCTGACTAATTTTTCTCGAATAGGCAAACTTTCTCATGTTCAACATTTACTTCCAAAACATTGAAAAAATCAGATCATTAAGAATGACGAGTTAATTTGCAAAATTTAGTCACTCGTCATTTTTAACGATCTGATCTTCTCACATTTTTCGGAAGTACATTTTAAACCTGAGAAAGCTTTTCTATGCTGGAAAAAATTATGTACAAAGCTTCTAGACTTTTTTTTATTTTCAGGTGTTTATACAAAAATTAATTATTCCTACAGAAACTCAAAGAAAAAATCTGAAAAAGTGGCGAGAATTATTCAGATTAGGCAGATTAAGAAACATAAATAACATATATGATTTTTCCAAGACTGCCATTAAATAATTATTTTCTTTTATTTCAACCTCGCCCAACCACAAGATATTAATTATTATTCAAAAATTCTATAAGATTTCAAGAGATTTCACAGAAACTTTTAGATGTTACATAGATTTTGCATACACTAAAAGGCTTTCTGCAATGTTCCAACATTTCCAAATATTTTAGGGTTTCATAAACATTTCAAATGTTGTAATATTTTCAAATTATCACAAAAGACTTGAAAAATATTTCACAAGCATTTCAAAGAATTCTAAAATATTTAAAAAAGATTTTAACAAATTTCACAATGACTTCGAAGATTCTGCTAAAATTTCACAAGCTTTCAGAAGAATTCACAGAAGATGTCACATATATTCTGCATCCGTCTGCTGAAAATGTCGGATAGGACCCGGTCTACTGGAGTATTTGTCCCCGATTCCTAATCGGTTCTCAAATGGCCCCTATTTTAACTTCATCCCCGCATTGTAGCCGTCACCTAATTGGTTTGTAACTGGGCCGCCATAATATTCTATCCAGTTTTAAACCGTCCCTAACCGGTCTCTTATCGGATTTTGTCCCCGGATTGTAACCGACACCTAACCGCTTTCTATCCGGCATCCTGTAATATTTGTTCCCGATTCATAACCGGTTTTTTACCAGCCCCTATACGCATTTCGTCCCCGGTTTGTAACCGTAAACTAATCGGTTTGTAACTGGTCCCTCATAATATTCCGATTCGGTTCTTAA
>CAKNWT010329319.1:0-10638 GCA_932066315.1 Andricus coriarius | reverse complement strand
TTTATTATTTCATATGAACATTTGACTTACACATTCGATCATTTCGAATAAACACGCCAACGGTAACTAATCAGGTTGGCCCTCTGCGATGGGTAATTTGCTCTTCCGTGGATGGTCGAAATGAGTCAAAACAAAATGTTCGTATTGACCATCCAGAAAGGATACGTTGCAAATCCCTGATAGTGAGTCTAGCGTTCTTATAACAGCCAGCCTGGCCATAAAATAAGAGCCGCTCTGACTATGTCAAAAAAATTCTGGATGGCTCTTTAGGTCATCTAAAAGAACGGGCTGGCTCTCTAAATTTTGACCTTCTAACTTTGACCATCCATTTTTCTCCGTGTAGGTTTGAAGACTTGATATGGTTTCAATGTAGGCGTGGCCATACGTGGAAAAGGGGCGCGGCAATCCCCAAAAAAGAAAAAAAGGATCTAAAAATAGAGTTCCGCAGAAATGGGATCTGGGTATTTCTTAACGAATGTCATGAAAAATGGGAAAACATAGGCGCCGTAAGTCAGCGGCGTTCCTAATTTAAGAACTAGGTTTGAACATTTGATATGGTTTCTTGTAGGCGTGACCATGCGTGGAAAAGGGGCGTGGCGATCCCTGACAAAGAAAAAAAGGATCTAAAAATAGAGTTTCGCAGAAATTCGAACTCAAAATAACAAGTGTATATCCTAGTTTTTATACCTGGGTATATCTTAACGAATGTTATGAAAGGCTGGGCAAACAAAGGCGCCATAAATCGGGGGTGTTCCTAATTTGTGACCTAGTTATGAAAATTTGATATGGCTTCTACTAAGCGTGGCCATACGTGGAAAAGGGGCGTGGCGATCCCCAAAACATAAAACAAGGATCTAAAAATAGAGTTTCGCAGAAATTCGAACTCAAAACAATAAGTGTATATCCTAGTTTTTCTACCTGGATATTTCTTAACGAATGTCATGAAAGGATGGGGAAAAAAGGCGCCGTAAATCGGGGGCGTTCCTAATTTAAGACCTAGGGTTGAACATTTCATATGGTTTCTAGTAGGCGTGGTGATACGTGGAAAAGGGGCGCAGCGATCCCTTAAAAAAACAGGATTTAATAATAAGAGATTTGCAAAAATTTAAATTCTAAATAATAAGTGTAATTCTAGTTTTCCTACCGGAGCATTTTTTAGAGAATTTTATGAGAGAAGGGGCAAATAGGGGCGTGGTGAATCGGCGACTTTCTCAATTGGGGAACTAGTTATGAACATTTAATATTGCTCCTAGTGGAGGTGGCCACATGTAGAAAATGGGCGCTTCTGTCCCTACAAAAGAGAAATAGAATATAAAAATAGAATTTCCCAGAAATTCAAACTCTGAATAATGAGTTCATTGTTTCTAGCGGGGTATTTCTTAGATAATGTTATGATAGGAGGGGCGAATGGGGGCGTGGTAATTCGGGAACATTCTTAGTCTGGGACCCATTCACGCAAGTTTGATATTGTTCATAGTAGGCGTGGCCTTACGTGGAAAAGGGGCGCATCAGTAAAAAATACAAGAAAAAACAGGATTTAATAATAAGAATTTTGCAAACATTTAAATTTTAAACAATAAGTCTACATTTTAGTTTTTCTAGCTGGGCATTTTTTAAAGAATTTTATGCGAAAAGGCGCAGATAGAGGTGTGGTGAATCGGCGGCTTTCCCAATTGGGGATCTAGTTATCAACATTTGATACTGCTTCTAGTAGGGGTGGCATACGTGGAAAAGGGGCGCTTCTGCCACAAGAAAAGAGAAATAGAATCTAAAAATAGATTTTCCCAGAAATTTGAACTCTGAATAATAAGTTTATTTTTTCTAGCGGGGTATTACTTAGATAATGTTATGAGAGGAGGGGCGAATGGGGGCGTGATAATTCGGAAACATTCTTAGTCTAAGTCCCATTCACGCAAGTTCGATATTGTTCATAACAGGCGTGGCCACATGTGGAAAAGGGGCACGGCTACCTCCCAAGAAGGAAAACGGGTTCTAAAAGTAGAGTTTAGTAGAAATTCGGACTCTAAATAATAACAGAGTAATGTAAAACGTATCTCATTTTAATTAAGATGATCCGATCTCTTACTACCAATTTATTTTGCATTAGTCGCGAGGATCCTTTGCAGACGCAAGTCTGGGAAAGACATAGATGAAAGGACGGATGCTGACAAAGAAAACATAATTACGTAGTAACTCGGTTTGTCGACTTCATTTTCAAAATTCATTACACAACCCCGCAGGGGACAAAGAGAGTACACTCACAGAGCTTAATATGTTACTTTGTTTAAATCGCTTTTGCATCTCGATTCCTTGTCTTATTCGACTTAAACTTCAAGGGCATTTAGATTGTTCATGTACTTTAACGAATTCCTTTCAACAGAGAGAGAAAAAGAAGGACAGGAAAAGCTTCTGAAATTGGAATTCCTTCGTTTCACTATCAGACAGCAAGCAGGCAGAACAGGGAAATGTCGCACCAGCGGACATTGCCCTCTAATGACTGTGCGAGAAAATCAAGTAAAACTTTATGTCCAGCAATGAGACACTTAAGTGGATTCCTCCCCGTAGCAGACGAAACTAGTACTTTTCATTAGACAAGCCGATTTTATTCGTTTTTTGTTGTAAGAGTATTATCTTTATCAAGGAATGTTTAGAAACTCATAATTGGAAAATGAAAATAATAATGTTCAATTAATAATACATGAAATTCTTTGGGATCCGCTTGAAATCTTTGAAATTAAGCAAAAAAATGAAAATAATAATTTGAGACTGATATTTATGAAAAACATTTTTTTGTCGTTTTAGTTACTGTCTTTCTTCAATTTTCTTTTTCAGTTCATAAGTTATCCATTTCTTTATCACTTAAAATAATTGAAATGAAGAAAGAGCCTTTCTGACTTTGAAGCAATAAAAATAGAGCAACTTTTATTCTTAAGCTTACCAATTTAAATAATTTCACGACTAAGCATTTCAAACTTGATATTAATCAATTTTGCAACTTAGAAGTGAAACAATCTCTAAGTTATAGCACTCAAAATAAATTTTGTTTAAATTTTTATTGCTAAAAAATGGTAAAGTATCACATTGATAGCCTGTAAAATAAAAAACGCACTGCTTTCAAAACTTAAAATTAACCATTTTCATTCCCTTTTTTCAAAATTAAGAGTTTTATACTTAGAACATTGAAGATTTGGCGGACTCGCTGAATTCCTGCCAATCTCTGAATACCTAGGATTCTCTAAAATCCTTTATTTCTCTAAATTCCCTGAAATCCTTGAATTCTCTGAATTGCTAAAAATCTTTGAATACTTCAAATTTTCTGAAATCCTTGATTTTTGGGAATTCCCTGAATATCTGTAATATTCTGAATTCTCTGCACCCTCTAAAGTTCCCGAAAACATTGAATGGTCTAAATTATTTAATTATTTAGAATTTTTCGAATGCCTTGCATTCTCTAAATTTCTGAAAATCATTGAAATTTTGAAAATCCCTTAATTCCTTAAATTACGGAATTTTAAGTAAGATTAAACCCCTTTACCAGCTCTTGTAGAACTAAGGTTATGACAAATTCTGTAATATTAGTCCAAGCGCTATAAATCACCTGTTAGCTTTAAAAAAAATTGTGTAATACTAATGAGCGCCTGAATCCTCTGAAATCTTGGATTTCTCTAAATTCGATAAAATATTTGAATATTTTGAATTCCTGAAATACCTTGAATTACCTGAAATATTTGAATTCTCCTACGTCCTTCAATTCCTTGAATTCTCTAATATCCTTCAATATTCTGAATGCCCCGAATTCCTTGAATATTCTAAATTTCTTGCATTATCTGATTTCCCAAAAATCACTCAATTCCTATATTCTCGAAAATATTTGGTTTTCCTAATTTCCCTAACATCGCTGAAAATTCTAAATTTATGAATTCCTTGAATTCTCTGATATCCTTAAATATTTTTAATTCGCTGAGTTCCTTAAACATTCTGCATTACTAAAATTCTCTAAATTCTGTGAATCGTTCAATCCTTCTGAATTCCTTAAATATTCTGAATTCTCTAAATTCCTTGAAATCCATAAATGCTAGGCAATCCTTGAATATTCTAGATTCCTTGAATATTTGGAATTTTTGGATATTTCGAAATTCCTTGAATATTCGGAATTATCTCAATTTTCCGAATTCCTCGAATTCTATGAATTTCTTGAATATTATAAATTTCTGTAATTCTTTGAATTATATAAATCCTCTGAATTCCTACAAAATCTTCTGGATTTCTGGTAGTATTTCCTGAATACATAGAATAACTTCAAATCCTTCCATTTTTTTTAATTTCTCTGAATTCTTTGCATTATTTTAAAGTCTTTGAAATTCAGGCGGTTCTCAGAATTCAGAAAGTTCCGCAAATTCAAGGAATTCATATATATTTCAGAAAATTAAGATGAATTCAGATATACCTGAGAATTTGGAGAAATTCAGAAGATCAAAAGAAATTTAAAGGAATTAAAAAGCATTTTAAATCGTACTAACCATTATACGCGCGCTACAGCGAATGGGAAATATTGCGTTGGCAACTAATAATCTCCAAATATAAAACAAGATTAATATGATTGAAATTTTTAATTTAAAAATGTAAAGTGTGAAAATTTTGCAGACTACTGATCCGTTCGATTATTATTATTGACTAGTAGTCTAAAAAATGTCCACACTTTTTATTACCTGGTCGAAATAACTAACATCTTGTACTACATTTAAATGATATAGTTTAATCAATAGAAACAAATAATTTGAAACGCATGCTTTTATTTTTCATGCAAAATTTTTTTCTTTTTTCACGGATTAATGTAGAAAGAGGCTTGAAAAATTGAATTTATTTCGAATTTTCCAAGAAGAAATTTTTACTATAAAGTTATTATGCAGTGAAATAGTTAAATTTAAATAATAGTTAAATTAAAACAATCATATGAATTTCTTAAATAAGTGTGATTACCTGAATTTGACAAATCTTGTGAATTCCAAGGACTTTAAAATAATGCTAAGAATTCTAAAGAATTGAAAATATTCAGGGATTTCCGAGAATTGAGAATCTTTGAGAAATTCAGATAAATAGAAGGACTTCAGGGATTTAAAAGAATTTATAATATTTTAGGAATACAGGAAATTTAGAAAATAGACGAAATTTCCATAAATCCCTAAATATTCTGAAATGAGGGGATTTGGAGAATTTAAGCCAATTTAGAAAATTTGAGAGATTCGAATAATTATAGGAATTTATAATATTCAAAGAATTCAGAAACTTCAGAATATTCCAGGATTTGAAGATTTTTAGAGAAATCATAGATTTGAGATATTTTAGGGAATTCAGAGGTTTTTAGAAATTTCGAGATTTCAAGGAATTGAGAATATTCACAATGTTCAAGGAATTTAAGGAGTTTAGAATATTCAGAATATTCAAGAAATTTAGGGAATTCAGAAAATTCAAAAGTTCAGGAAATTCAGATTATTTAAGGATTTTAGAGAATTCAGAATATTCAAAAAATTCAAGCATTTTAGGAAACTCAGATATCTGGATTTCAGAGAAGTCAAGGAATTCAAGATATTCCGGATATTCCAGGAATCCAGGATACGCATGGATTTTAAGGATTTCAGGAACGCAGAACATTAAAAAAATTTAGTAAAATTCAGAAAATTTAAAGATTTCAGGGATTTAAGAGAATACAAGAAATTCTGAGATTTTAAGGAATTTTGAGAATCTGTCAAATTCTCATTGCTCAGAATATAGACGTCTTAATTTCAGGGAAAGAAATGAAAATTTATAATTTTTAGTTTTTTATATAATAAACTAAGAAGGTTAAAGACTCATAAAGCACCAAATATATTTACTCAGAAAATATTACTTTCGAATAATTAATTTTATTTTAATGTACAATTTAAAGTATTAACATTTTAAATTGATTTAAAATTGACCATACTATATATCGTAACCTTATTTCACAAATAAATATCTGAAAATAATTTACAATTTTACTTTAATGTTATAAAGTTATAAACGTATAACTCATGAGTGTCACATGTCTGTCTCTAATTACTACCTAGAAATTTAACTAATTATAATTCATTATAATCCAGGATATTATCGTGAGTTTATTATTAGTCTAGAGTGTTTCTCCTGCAATGTTGAAATACTTCATGTTTTTCCTGAAGAATTATTTTCATTAAGTCTATATTTTTTTAGTTCTTTTTTTAATTTTTACATTTTTGTTTGTGTTTGGAAACATTTCTACCTCAATGAGTATAAATAATTTATAATTTGTCTCAACTATCTTCAAAATTCTGGTAAGGTGAATATATTTTTGTTCTTTTGTCATTCAATATGATTCTTTGTTTTCTTCTTAAAATATAAATGCTACTATTTGTACTATTGTACTATTTGTACAAATATCGGTTTTTATAGCTTCAACAATCTTTTGTAAACAATGTCTTGAAGGGGACACAGATCTGTATCCAATAGTTTCGTGCGAGTTTAGAAGTGAATTTGAAAATAAGACTTTGCAAATTGACAAATTAAATTAAAAATCTGTTTCATTTATCAAGTAATATTTTTTAAGTAATAGTTAGTAGTGTGCTAAGTTAATTTGAATAACATTTCAATGAATATGACATTTAAACATTAAGTTTCATACTGTGTAACATATAGGTTGTGTTCCCTAAATGAAAATACTGTTTGTTTTCTTTAAATTAAATATGATTGATATCGAATCATTATAAATTTAGGTATATGAGTAATTTGTGTGAATAATCTATTATTTGTTATTATTCATATGTGAAGAAATTCAATAAGGCAATTATTAAAATTAAAAATGGGAACAATGAAAGTGAAATAAAATTGAATTCTTTGAATGGGTTTTCAAGAAAAAGAATTTGTTTATAGAAAAATAAAGACATAATTTAAATTCATTTTTCATTTACCTGGAATTAAAATTTAAAATATTTTGTTTTAATTATTTATTTTAAATATAACATACAACAGTGTTTTTATTTACAATCATAACCTACATGATACAAAGTACTCACCCTTAATGTTTAGCAATAAAATTAATGGAATCTTTATAAAAAATGATAGACTACTAACTATTATTTTTAAAATATTACTTAATAAATGCAACAGATTTTCAATGTAATTTGTCAATTTGCAAAGTGTACTTTTCAAATTCCCCTCGAAACTCGCGAGAAACTGTCAAAAGTGTCATCTGCTATGCACAGCTTGTTGGAATTTTTATTATTTTGAGAATAAATGGAACATTCAGAACCGAAAAACTTTTTGTACAAGTTTAGCATAGGGTATGTCCTAACAACTGAGTTCTTTTTTCTATAAAGAACCTTTTCTGGTGGAGATATTCGGGTCTGACCACGTTTTACCAACATTTACCGTCATGCCTGGTCAGGATTTGGTCATGGCTATAAAATACCGAGCAGCGCCCATTACTGCATATGCTTCTGAACTTTATATAATAAAAGAAAGTAGTTACAAAAAACAGGAATAAAAAACAAAATCAAATCTGCGAACTAACTTCATGCTGCGAATGGAATGTATTATCTGCGAACACATGCAGATTATTATTATTTTATATGTTATAAATTAAGCATTATAATTTCCGTTTACACTTATATGATTCTAAACTTTATATAATAAAACGAAATAATTTTGAAGAAAACAGGAATATAAAACAAATCTCTGCGAGCTAATTTCATGCTGCGAACGGAATTTGTATTAGCTGTGAACTCGTATAGATTACTATTATTAATATTATTAATTGCCAATGCAATGTGTCTCGAACGCGGCAGCGCGCGTTTAGTATTCCTAGATGGTAATAAATAGTAAAGTATTTGATGTCATAAAGTGTTTTTAAGTAGCTTGTACTTTCTCTTCGAATAATCCCCTAATCTCTTGTATACGTTAGTGTCCAGTATTCGATAGTACGGACGGCACTGCGGGTGTTCGAGAATGGTCCGAAACCCGAGGAACATGTAGGAAGCAACTATAACTTAGCCTCAGTCCGGGTTAATCGTTGTAATGCCTTGATTTAATACCACGCTGAGACGAATATCCTTTATCCCTGGAATTAATGGCGGGACGCACTTTACAGCCACAAAAGAAAATGTAGGAGGTCCATGGCAATAGAACGCCGGTTGCTTCCTCTGATTTAATGCTCAATCGAAATTATAACGTCTACAGACTTTCGGCCACGTAAAGAATCGCTTCCCAACTACCAAATCTTACGACAAATTTCGATCTCATTTCTTGAAGCTATTCAAAACAAGATTCTACATCATTTATTAAGAAAACTTATGATATTGAAAATAAATCTAGAAGGACAATTGGTGTTATTATTATTGTACTATGCATTTTGTTTGAAAATCTTGGTAAAACAGAGTACATATACGGCCAGGCGTTTCCACTTCACTGGGTCTGGCCTGTGAACATTTTTCTTTTACCAAGGTAGGCTTAGAATCACTGTATGAATTTAATCACAATCAGTGACAACCTGTGACTGCATCCGAATATATTAGAAGTACTCGCACTTGCCTGGACGTGTGTTCAGAGGAGAGGAAAACTGCAGAAAACCATCTCCCGAGTTCAGCTGGTTTTTTGACAGTCGAGTTTGAAGGCAGACTTTCGACTCTACCGATCGAATGCACAGAATCATCCTGAGCCATCCCAGTGCTATCCGCGCTCGAAATTGTTTGACATCTGGATACATCTGGTTTGACATCTGGAATACATTGCCAATGGTTTACTAAAAATTGTATTATATTACATATTATTATTATTTTTTATATCTTTTTTAACCTCCCCTCCATGCAACAGACTATAGCATTTCCTTCGGATCCCCCACCCATTCCCCCTCCGTTACAAAATATTTTTTGCATTATGTTTGAAAACATAATACATAAGACGTTTGCTAGAAAAAAAAGGTTTTTAGGATGAGGTGTTGTCTAGAAATAACCATACAATTTGTATGTAACATTGAATGTTTTCTACATATTTTTTTTCATACAAGTATTGAAATTACTCAATATAGGTACTAATTAAAATTCACCTAGTTAAAACTTTTTTCGATGCACTTAAGGAACACTCAACAGTTCTTAATCAACTAAATGTAACTAAAGACAGAATACAACAAATGATATAACACACCATGCTGCAGAAATATTGCTAAAATATTTATTTGAAACATTGGCAACATTGCAAATGAATATTGTAGCAACGTTCAAGAAACATTAAAATTTCCGACCCAGGCAATAGTGGTCAGGAATATTTCTGCAACATTTCAAATAATATTGAAATTGCGCTCGCTTTATGTGTGTGAAAAGTGTCCGTGAAATCTCGCTTAAATATTGCCGCGCAATGTTACTGAAACATTGGCTTAGATATTGATGGACTATCTACATAAAACTGAAAATTGCTTTCTAAATTTATTTTCAGGTTATATTATTTTGAGTTACTTATATACCTATAATGAACTCATAAGGCCGTATTTTAAATTCAGTGACAGACATTCAAAAATTTATTTTTATTTGTAATTCTATTTGCATATACATATAAAATAACTGCATTTTTTGTTAGATGCAGTAGAAATCATTCTTCTAAACTTCTAAGCTTCCAAGAGAGGCAACTTTTTCTTGAATTGTGTCCAACAGCTATTGTAAGTGAAGATTATATAAGCCATATTTACAATTTTGGCACACTTTCACTTAAAAAATTTTCAATGATTACGAATATTATTCAAAAATATATTCTATGAGATAGCCTAAACGAGTAAAGACGGTAAATTTATATTTTCGTATAGCCTATATTATAATAAAGACAAAAATGTTGCTAAAAATATTGCTAAAAGTAACTTAGAAATTTATTTTGACGTCAAAATTGATATCAAAAATGATCTTTCAAAATTGAAAGTTTGTAATAAATTGTGTGTCTTAGTTGCCTGCAAATTGTGATTCTGCTCGAAGCGATATCATAGATCCAGGAAATAGTTTTACTGTCGTCAGGCAGTTGGATAATGAATAGGAATATAGGAGAAGAAAATTTGTAAATGAATATTTTTTTCATTATCACATGATTATTGTATCATTTTTTCACTTCCAAGTACACATTCCTGCGAACTTTTTTTTGGCTGTCAAAAATTTAAATGTCAAACTTAGCAATTCAACCTTCTCATGAACGCTCGAAGTCGTTAACATGAGAAGGAACATATGAATATCGTATGACGTGTTTTAATTTAAAGTCACCATTTTTGACATTGCATTTTTAATAACCGAAATCAACCCATAAAATACATAATGAACAGGAATATTTGTCACTGAGGTTGATCGTCGAAACTAAGGAAATATTACATTTTTATCAGCTTATAATCTCTTCACAATGCAGCAAATGTTCTTTAAAAAAATGTTGATTTCTGCATTATACAACTCTTTGACGACTATTTCCTGGAGCAACGATATTGCTTCGAGCAGTATCAGAATTTGAATGCAGGCAAGAAAGTTATATTTATCCTCCTTTTGTCAATTCCAATCTTTAGTTTTTTGCAAGATGTATCTAGGTTACTTAGATTTATATTCATGGCAATATTTTTGTATTGATTAT
>CAKNWT010329318.1:0-15821 GCA_932066315.1 Andricus coriarius | reverse complement strand
CGTCCCCACCCTCATTCGCTCAATTGAAATCGGGAAATCATATTCCAACTCGTTCTTAAAAATTGTTCTCTCGTACTAAATCATATTGATATTTGAGTGTTAAACTTACCAAACTCGCAGATGTTCAAGGAATGAAGGGGCAACTCAATAAAATTTTTTCTGAAACTACACCTGACTTTCTATCAGGGATTGGTACCACCGCGCGACCTCATATCGATATTAATGTAGGGGGCACTCGATTCCATTTATTGTTATATACAGGTTTATCGAAAACTTATCTGGGGTCAGTAGGCCTGCATATACTGGGATCTGGTGGTTATAAGATCGACCATTCAAAGGCAGGCGCAGTCCTGATGGCTAACGGTATCATTGAAGCTGTCATTAGCGAAGCGTGTCTTCTGGCTAACTTTTCAGAAACTACTCATTGAATTAATTTCAAGATCGCCTACCCCGAAAGGGAAACGGCTTAATGGTATAATAATAATAATACCTGGGCTAACTGATACTTGCGTACTTAGGATGGATTTTACCGAAAAGTTTGGTTTCGTTATGAATTTACGTGACAAGCAGTTGTGGCTGGCTGACGAGCCAATCATAAAATTTGGATTTGGTCCCGTGGGCGAGAATGATATCGGCACTTTTAAAGACATTTTATTGCTGGATGAGGCGGAGAGAGTTAGGTGAGACCAGTTTTTCAAGTGTATAATAAAACCGAACCCCAATAAGTTACCCGCCATGGTCTAGCACGTGATCGACACGCAAAGGAACTCGCCTATTCGTTAGAGGAATCGTCGCATGTCTAAGCCGAACGGTAATTACCGCCTGCGTATCGCTTTTTAGAGGGTGAACGAGACGTCGAAGGAAGATGCGTATACGATTTCGTTCATGGCGGAATTCTTGGACTGCTTAAACTCCGCACGATACATCTCAACCCTAGATTTGAACCAGGCTTATCACTAGATCCCCCTGAGTATTCTCCCTCTGGTACTATTATATTCCCAATAAGAAAAGGTTTCTCCATAAAAAAATAACCAATATATTTGTCAAATTTATTAATCCTTATTGCTAAATCACAAAAGGTCATGGAAGGTTCATCAATATTTTCGTGATTCGAAAGAAGACCATTTAGTCCAAGAGCTGGTGACGTTTTTCGTGAAGTGGGAGTAGAAGTCCTAGTTTCTGGAAAATATATCTGGGAAATGACCCTTCTTTCGATTATTGATGCCCCAAGTTTATTATTATCCAATCGCCAGACCGATAGCTTGGGGATAACATACTGCCAGACTCGATAATTATCAATAAAAAACTTAGATTTCGCAGTGATAGTATAAGGTCTGGCGTTTTTAATAACATAAAGAATAGTATTTACAGGCAGCGTTCGTAAAACGACAAACCGAATTTCCGGGGATAACACCTTGAAAATTAAGTTAGAATATGAATAATTTTCCGCTCCACTCAGCCCCAAGCTATCGGTCTGGTGATTGAATAATAATAAACTTGGGGCGTCAATAATCGATCCTAGAAGAAAATTGGCTCTAATACTATCACTTCAAATTTGCAATCTTTTCACCTGGATCAAGTTCCCAAACGCCCCAGGCAGGGCGTCTGGCATTTACGGGTTTCGAAAGAAGGGTCATTTCCCAGATATATTCGCCACAAACTAGGATGTATTCTCCCACTTCACGAGAAACCTCACCAGCTCTGGGACTAGTTAACTAAAATTCAAATAAGTCACCTGAAAACTGTTAATGGTAGGCGGCTCAAGGGACTTATCCGTATTGTACTTATCGATGTGCTTCAAAATCACGGCAAAATAGGAGGTCCGTCAAGTCAGCGCCGCCACCAAGGCAAAATAAAAAATGGAAAACGCCATATTTTTTTTGCTTTTTTTTTGAAAATTTTATGCTCAAACCAAAATTTTTTTGCTCTTCAAACTTCCGAGATAAGGGTGGCGGCGCTGGCACGGCATCCGCTCAGCGCCGCCACCTATGAAAACTGGCTAAAAATTATTATAATGCAATAAACAATTAGGGTATATTTTTTGCTTTTTTTTTTGCTCTCCGAAAACGCATAATACGTAATCCAAAAAACTACCCCTAAGTGATACATACATACCCCTCATGATGAAAAATGTTATAAAAATGTAAAAACAACCTCGAACTACGTAAAGATGATTCAGAACTCTAACTTAATTATTTAACACTTGAAAATTTACCCCTCCTATAATTTCCCCCGAAAACTACCCTTCCACGTAAATTTATGTAGCGGAACATAATACACTTATAAAATGCATAAAAAACAATAATTTTCATAAATCACCGTTGGTGGGAATTTTTTTTTATTTTTTTTCTCTCTAATGACATATGGAACGTGTTTCAAAAAACTACCCCTAAGTCATACATACCTACCCCTCGTGATCAAAAATTTTATAAAAGTGTAAAAACAACCTCGAACTACGTACAGATGATTCAGAACTCTAACATAATTATGTAACCATTGACAAATTTACCCTTTGTACAATTTCCCCCGAAAACTACCCTTCCACGTAAATTTATGTAGCGGAACTTACATACACTTATAAAGTGCATAAAAAACAATCATTCTCACAAATCACAGTTGGTGGATTTTTCGCTCTTTTTTTGCTCTCCGATGACATATGAAGAGTGTCCCAAAAAACTACCCCTAAGCCATACATACCTGCCCCTCGTTATCAAAAATGTTATAAAAGTGTAAAAACAACCTCGAACTACGTGAAGATGATTCAGAACTCTAACTTAATTATTAAACACTTGAAAATTTACCCCTTGTAGAATTTTCCCCGAAAACTACCCTTCCACGTAAATTTATGTAGCGGAACTTACATGCACTTATAAAATGCATAAAAAACAATAATTTTCATAAATCACAGTCGGTGTGAATTTTTCGCTCTTTTTTTGCTCTCCAATGACATATGAAACGTGTTTCAAAAAGCTACCCCTAAGTCATACATACCTACCCCTCGTGATCAAAAATGTTATAAAAGTGTAAAAACAACACTGTTAGGGGAGACTTTTTTTATTTTTTGCTCTTCCAGGGCCAATATAAAATGTTATAAAAAACTACTCGAGTGAAACGTTTCAATATCTCGTTACTGAAGATTTTCTGAAAATATAAAAACAACTTTAAACAATATAAAGATTATTCAGATCTTTAAATTGACTAATTCCTTGTTGGAAATTTATGTATTCTCTAATTTAGGCCGTAATTATTAATTAGCGTATGAGTCGAATTTAAATGAATTAAAAAATAACTGTACTCGAATAATAGATTCCCGATTTTTTTGCTCCACGAAATTAAAGTACCGAAATTCATCAATTACAAATTTTTAATTTCTGAAAAAAGATCTTTCTCCTTAGCTCCGCTAAAAATCGAACCTCATGTCTAGTAGCTTAGTGCCTAACGCACCCGACCGGCAATTGGAACAATTGACTTTGTCAAAAAATAATCTATTTTAATATTTTACAGTGTTAATATTTTACTGTATGTAAGTTGCGCTACATAAATTTACGTGGAAGGGTAGTTTTCGAGGGAAATTCTACAAGGGGTAAATTTTTCAATTGGTAAATAAATAAGTTAGAGTTCTGAATCATCTTTACGTAGTTCGAGATTGTTTTTACACTTTCATAAAATTTTTGATCACGAGGGTTAGGTATGTATGACTTAGGGGTAGTTTTTTGAAACACGTTTTATATTTCATTGGAGAGCAAAAAAAGAGCAAAAACTTCCCAGCAACTGTGATTTATGAAAATTATTGTTTTTTATGCATTTTATAAGTGTATGTAAGTTCCGCTACATAAATTAACGTGGAAAGGTAGTTTTCGGGGGAAATTATAGAAGGGGTGAATTTTTCAATTTTTAAATAATTAAGTTAGAGTTCTGAATCATCTTTACGTAGTTCGAGGTCGTTTTTACACTTTTATAACATTTTTCATCACGAGGGGTATGTATGTATGACTTAGGGGTAGTTTTTTGGATTACGTATTATGCGTTTTGGCAGAGCAAAAAAAAAGCAAAAAAATAGACTCTAATTCTTTATTGCATTATAATAATTTTTAGCCAGTTTTCATAGGTGGCGGCGCTGACTGGATGCCGTGCTAGCGCCGCCACCCTTATCTCGAAAGTTTGAAGAGCACAAAAATTTTGGTTTGAGCATAAAATTTGCAAAAAAAAGCAACAAAATATGGCTTTTTCCATTTTTCATTTTGCCTTGGTAGCGGCGTTGACTTGACGGACCTCAAAAAAGGTAGGTAATTACACGTGTGTAAAAGACTTGAACAAATAGATGAGATAGTTAGTATTATTGTACGTCGAATATCAAACAAAATTTATCCATGTAAACAAGATAACCATTTGTTTCCGAATTTCTAAGCGAAAAAATACACTTGTAAATCGTAGATATTGATAAAAAAATAATCAGACCTGGGGTTGGGGGCGTTCCATATGGCACGAATTCCTTATCAATAGGGAGATTTATCAAATTCAATTTTTTTGAACACGAAAATTCTGGATTCCCCCGAAATAAATTCATTTTAGAAAGACACAAGTAAAGTTTGAAAGAAAGAAGCAATCGGGAAGATTGTGCATTAAATCGCACAAATTGTGATTTACATATGGTCTAAAAAAAAGTACTTATAATTATTAATATACTATATCATTATATTCACCAATATAATTTAGAAAAACCATCCAGGATGAGACGAGAATATAAGTAATCCTCATTTTTTTTAATTAGGCGAAAAACTGATCAATGGAACTATATAAAGAATTTGGTGAACAATCTGCCTGATGAATTTTCGACTACTCTTTTAGATTTTATAGTCGTTATCTCTTATAGTCTTAGCGTTAAGGTTGTCCTCCAAAGATATTTACATTTCATTACTGAAGTTATTAAATTCGTTTAAACTGATATCAGAATATAAGAGGTTTTAAGTTTGTACTCTATTCGTCGTTTAGTAAAGTTTTCTAATTAAACCCAAATTAAGTCCCCTTTCTGGGCTTCAAATATAAAAAAAGTCTCAAGGACAGATACAGGAAATTTGTCTTAGGAAGCGATTCTGAATTTTCTTCAATAAATGCACGTGAAAATATGTGGTTTGGGGTCCGATGATTTAAAGAAACTTTTCAAATTGAATATAGTACTGGCATGTATTAGCAGTCAGGAAACCCTCATTTAGCGCCCATTGCTTTCCACATTTTCTCTAAAATATATTTCTGTTATAAAATATTTTTTTTAAATATCATTACCTGGGAACGCCCACATATTTCTAAAGGGCATCCCTTATGCATATATTGACAAACTATGCAAATAATACTTTTTCAATATATGAATATATAGTAAATTTCATATTGCAAAGGATAAAGTGAAAAGAATATTCTTGTCATGAAGTAAAGTTAAATTTTGAAAAGATCCTTAATCATGAATTTGTTATTTAAGTTGAAGGCTGTCAAAGAAGCATAATTTTTTTGTATTTGCACTACCTATACTTTGTTCTACTTATTGACATTGCATCAAAAACAATTAGATTTATTAAATTTCAACTCAATGAATGGAAATTTGTATTATAGACCAATTTACTTAATTTCTTTATTTGCCATGAACGTATTCATATACTGATTCCATCGTTGAGTTACGTAACATTAACCATTATTCACAACCCAAAACTAAATGACACTTGTCATAAGGATCATATAATATGTGAATATAGGTGAAAAATTATCCTAATGACAAGTAGCGTATAATGTACTATTGTAGAGCACGCTACGATTAGCATACAACATTTTTACAAACAGATTAACTAATTGCGCTTTAGGCATTATTTAACCTATATAAGGTTCCTTTTCTCGGCACAATATAATTTTTAAGATAAGAATAAGCGACTTCGCTGAAAAGAAAAAACTTATAAGTAAAAGAAGTTTAAACTGTGCAATTTTTAAAAACAATAATAATTATCTTGTTTGATGGCAATCTATTATATAAGGATATTAATATTCCAATGAAAAGAATAGACTGTGCAGAAGAAAACAATTTTCTTTGCTCAAAACTGGAATTTGAGTGTATTTTTTTAAATAAAAATTGTTTTTGATAGACAATCTTATGAGGCAAAATATTATTTTATAGATAAAAACAAATTACCCCGCAGTGAATACATTTTTTCTAAATGTCTGTGATGAAACTAATTCTACGACATTAGAATAAAAACCGTTTGAAAGATTAGATGCTGGTATTCAATCCGCCTATGCGTTGAACTAATTTTATTGGACGCTTAAAAAACTATGCAGCTTCAAAGTCCAAGGATAGTCCAGCAAAATCATCGTTTAAAAATCTCGCGTGAAACTTATTGCTAAATCGAGTACATTTTTCCTGAAATCTTTTTGGATTTACAAAATCAGGAGCACATTATACTCTTTAAATTTGGACCAAGAACACGAATAATAATTGTTACATGTTTGCTGAGTAATCATAAAAGTTGTTTACCAGTCAAATGGAAATTTCTGTGAAGCTAGAAATACGAGATTCGTTGCTTGCGTTAATTTCTTATCATAATCATTCTTTGACAAAATAAATATTAGACCTTTGTAAATGAAGCTTAAAAATATATTATTCTTTAATTTCGACCTGTAGAAAACAATCATTTATTGATATTAAAAGAGGTAATAATTCCTAAAGTCAATTGTTCCTGCGAAAAATTGCAGTCTTCCCTTGGTAAAGTTCTGTCCTAATAATTGCTATTCGATCGGAATACACATTGCCAAAGTTTATGTTTGATCGGAAAACGTCAGATACAATGTCCCATATAATACTCGTTTTCTTATTCTGAAGATCTTACCGTTATCTTTTAATCATAATGATATCATTGAGAGTTATTCGTTTTTTAATAATAACCAGGAAAGAATTTGCCTACATTATCAAATTATTATCATTAACCTGAATGCCAATACAAAAATTTTTCTTATTAATTTTAATAATTAGTTACATTTACCTTGAAGATTCGCACGTTCACTACTCGGCCCAACATCTAGCACATATTGTCTTTTTTTGGGCGGCAGACTTGGTGATGTTTCTGTAAAAAGAGAAAAAATGTTAATGAATTGTTAATAATAAGAGTTTATTGGAAATACCAAAAGGGTAACTCAAATAATCGATTTTTAAGCTTCCGGTGCTTTCGACATCTACAAAACAATTGTTTTATTGATATTAAGGCCATGCGACGAGTGGGTCACGTGACCCACTCGTCCACTCCTAATAATTACTATTCGATAGGACTACACATTGCCGAAGTTTCTTTCCGATCGCTAAACGTCAGAAACAATGTCCCATTTAATACTCCTTTTTCATTTCTGAAGATCTAACCGTTATCTTCGAATCATGATAATATCATCAAGAGTTATTCTCTTTTTATTATTAATCGGGAAAGAATTTGTCTAAATTATTATCTAATTTTAATGTAGAATAACATATATAGAAAAATATCTTTAAAAAAACACGTTTTTATCTAATTGTACTAGAAAGAGGGAAGATGATTCGAAAAAGGATCGTGGAAGAGTGTCCATTAATTACTGCTGAAGAAGTAAAGAAAGTTATCGCTTCAACTAAGAACTTTCTAGCGCCAGGGCCAGATGAAACCAGCCACTTTTTGTGGAAGAAGTTCACTTCTACGCATCAACATCTAACTCGTATGTTTTCTACTTTCTTAAACGGAGAATGACCCATCCCGCAGCGGCTAGTGGAAGGACGCACGGTATTGATCCCTAAGACCCGAGATTTGTGAAGTCTAAAGAACTACAGGCCCATAGCTTGCTTAAACAGCAGCTACAAACTATTCACTGGCATCCTCAAAGAGAGGATATTAACATCTACCGAGCCGGTACGAAGTGCAATAGTTGAACAACGTGGATGCAAGAGAGTGCTGGCTTGGATTGACTACCGTAAGGCATTCGATAACATGAACCATGAGCTACTTATTAAGCTCCCTGAGTTCCTAGAGGTGCATCCAAAAATAGTGAGATGCATAACACTGTAAAAAATAGTATTATTTCAGGGCTAATTTTAGGTATTAAATAAGTCTCGAGTGGTACTAAAATGAGACTGACTGCTGGTGGGAACCCAGATGCATTTGTTTTACATTGAAAATAACTGCATGAAATTCTCCCATTCAGAAACAAGACACCTATAAAATGATAACGTAAAAAAAGAGGTCTGAAGTTTCTACAGTGAAAAGAGCCTATGCTCTTGTGGCGGACAAGATTTGTCATAACATCTGACAAATGACAAGTGACTAACAGCTATATCAATTATAAGAGGGGGGTCTTCCAAGGAGACTCCCTAGGTCCGATATTTTTCTGCATCTCCCTCTTGCCTCTATCTATTATGCTCCAAAGCAAGAGCCCTGGATATCTAAGTGGCCTGCCGAACAGAAGAGAATATAAGGTCAACCACCTTGAATACATGGACGACCTTGAACTCTTTTCTTCCTCAAAAGAGATCCTTAACATCCTTGTGGAGGCGGTAAATAGGTACTCTAAAGCGATTGGCATGAGCTTCGGATTGGACAAGTGTGCCTGCCTTCACCTAGACCAAGGAAGACTAGAAACTACATCATCGCGTGACGCTCAGGATGTTCAACTCATAGGCGAAAATACTATTCAACATCTGGGTAATGGACAAACCAATATGCTGGCCGTTCCTATACTGCTCGACACGTTTGGTGCAGTAAAATGGAACGTCGATGAGTTGAAGCAACTTGACCGAAGCACACGCGAGACCATGACAATCCATCTGCGCATCCAATGCTCTGATATAGAAGGAGGCATTAAACTTGAAAAGGGCTAGAAATATAAAGTTGCTATGTATTTCTGGTGGCAAGATCTTTTTCCGTAAGGAAGAAGGACTATCTTTAAGAACAATATCGTCATTCTAAGTAAATATCCTATCCTAAAGAACTCCATTTTAGTTTCTTATTACTCTTTCTTGGATTCTGCCTTTTTTTATTTATTGCTACTTATAGGTAATCTGTTTTGCATATCTCCGTTAGTGGCAAATCCATTTTCTCAATTGAAATATATACCACAATTTATTATTAGGTCATGCAGAAAGAAATTTTTCGCACTTTATAAAGGGTTACATTTCATTTCTGAGCATATCTATTATTTTATTTCATTTTTTCAAATTCACGGTATGGCTTTTCACACTACAGCTACTAAAGATCTTCGATTTATAAATATCCCCTTTCGAGTAGTCTGGCTTGTTTTGGCTATCAACTTTTACTTTAACTCTATACTTTAATACGAGCTTCGTCTTCCGGGGAATAAAAACATTTTGGTATTTGAACTGTTTATTCATCTTATGGACAAGTTAAGCTTTTGCCATGTTAATGCTCAGTTCCTTTAGCATATTTTCTTCAGTTTGAACACTATTTTAGAACGTGTTCATACCATAGCATTTCAGTGTCTGAAACTGGGCTTAAGCCTGACATCCCTTCGAGTGCAATGTTCTTGGACTTTCTCTTTGTTGCGGTGTATTTCGGGGGAGATTTTTCGCTAATTGGGTTTATCTACAAACCTCCTAACGCTAACTATAGTAAAGAACTTGAATCTGTCATTCACTCTGCGATACTTTCTATAGTGCCACATAATTCGACTCATCACTCTAATGTCAGTAGAACACGCGTAGATTCAATTATTGTAGATGACCTCGAAAAAGTACTATCCTATTCACAGCATGCAATTCCGTTCTTGTCTCATCATGATCTTATCAATATTGTGTACCAAATGTCCAGTAATCTCCCATCTAAGACTACTCCTGCACTGAGTCGAAATCTTACACTAATCAATGAACAAGAATTTCAGGATCATTTAACGTCATATGATTGGGCCAATTTATCCTCAGTTCGTGACGTGAATACAAAAGCAAACGGTCTAATGAAAATTTTGATTGCTGCATTTAATGAGTTCGTCCCTTTATATGTACCCCATTAAGGAAGGGAAAAGGACCCATGGATTACTGCAGAAATAAGACAATTAATGAGAAACAGGGACACGAAACGTAGATTAATAAGAAGCACCAGGAATATTAGTATACAAGCGGAATTTCGAAAACCTCGTAATCATGTTTAAACGAAAATTCAGGACTCTCACAACCAATTTAGCTTTAACACAATCAGAAATAAAAACAAAAAAGAAAACATTTTTCATCTTTTCAGGCGCTTGCGTTTAATTCAACCCAAACAGGAATCTCCTGATCCAAATTTCTCTGCTACCGATTTCCGTACTGTATTCATTTTGAAACCCATTGCAACAAACCTTCCGACTGCCTCCTCCAATTCACTTTTGCAAATATTCCGTAAATATGATTTCTTTTTTTCTGACATTACTCCTGAGAATCTCCTTAAGGAAGCAACACAAGGTAATTCTAATGCGATCGGCATGGATGGAATCTCGATAAAAATGAACCGTTAAGCTCTCTCAGTTATCTTCCCAATATTATTGGAGATTTATAATGCATCCCTACAATGTAGTATTTTTTCAGATATATAGATAAAGGCACTAATTCGACCGATACCTAAAATCACCAGTTCTACTTCCACTAAAGACTTCCGACCAATTTCCGTCCTAAATGCGTTAGCAAAGCCACTTGAACGGATTGTGCAGAGACAACTAACAAATTTTCCACATAAAAATAAATTATTAGACGCCATGCGATCAGCCTTTAGAGCCAAACAAAGTACACTCATGGCGTCCCTCAAAATCATTACTGGTGTTAAACTGGCGATCGATACAAAGGAGCTTATGATTGTGGTACTTTTTGCATTTTTTAAGGCTTTTGACACAGTGAACCAAAGTTCACTTTTGCAAAACCCAAATCATGCAAAATGTACAGTTCAGCAATAAAGTCGTTCGCCTCTTATTTAAGTAATCATTCACGAAGTGTAAAGATTAGTAATGCTGATATGTCTGAATGGGTTGAAGTTAAGAGTGGGATTCCACAGGGGTAAACACTTGCATCTACGCTTTTTAACTTGTGTACCTCTGATCTTGCAAGTGATCTAAAATTAAATAAGTACCTTATATACGCTGATGACTTCAAATTGTATCTTTCTGGACCTGGTGCAAAATTGAATAGACTTCTCAGTCAGATCCAAGAGGACATAGATCGGATCGTGCTTTGGACTAAGAATAATGGCCTTGCTTTAAATCCAACTAAAACTAACGCTATCATTATTGGGCTTTCGGCTTCTCCCTTCTTGTATGCACTCGCTGCCTTCCCTCTTTTGAGGGTTGGCAATGTTACTATTGTTTCTCAAAAATCGGTCAAGGATTTATGACACTTGCTCAACCGTTTTCTGTCTTAGAAAGAGAGTGTAATGGCTATTTTTCGAAAAACTTACAGAATTCCGCAGCAATTAAATAAAAACAAAGACTCCTTACCTACCTCAACTAGGATTCTCCTAATAAAGAATTTGATTCTTCCGTTATTTGATTGCGGATGTATTGCTTACGATGACATAACGGATAAACTGAATCAGAACCTAGAACGGACACCAAATGCATGTATCCGTTCTTGCCCGTGGCTAAAACAAGACAATTTTTTATGGTCAATTTGCTCTTTACAATATATAGAAAAGAAGCTTCTCAGTATCTACGTGAATATTTTCCTTTTTTTGATAAAATATATCTCAATCATGCCAGACTCCCTGAAGGAACTTAGCTTTAAAAATACTGAAGCACAGAACATGTAGGCTGCAAAGATCGTCTCTGGTTAGAAAGGCTCGCCTATGGAATGGAATACCACTAACAATCAGGGAAGCGTCCTCTTACTATCATTTTCAAATTGAATTTTTTAAGTATTTATTCAACAATTCAAATAATTTACTCAAAATCACCCATTGGTAATAGTATTTAGTGTTATGTTGACCTCTTAGTACTTATGCAGCTTTGGATTTTATTTTACACATATGGTATAATTATAACACTGCTATGTACTTCAACATATAAGTTTTTGATTCTAAAGGACTATGTTTGATATTGATTGCTAGTATTAATTTAGTGTCAAATACACAGATCCAGTTACTGTGCCATAGTTATATTTCCAACCAAGAATATTAATTTTCTACCAAGAAAAGATGAATTTTCAACAAAATAAATGAATTTTGAACTAAAAAAAGATGAATTTTAATCAAAAGATGAAATCTTTTCAATTAGAAAAATTAATTTTAAACTTAAAAACGAATTTGGAACAAAATCGTTACATTTGCTACCAATGGAATTAATTTTTGAATCAAAAATAAAAATAGTCTACTAAATTAATTAAAATTTTCACCTAATAAAGACAAGTTTTGAACAAAATACATGAATTTTTAACCAAATAGTTATATTTTCAAGTGAAAAGATTAATTTCCTACAAAAAAAAAGAATTTTCAACAAAATACATGAATTTTCAACTAAAAAAAGATTAATTTTTAACAAAAGATGGAATATATATAATTTCCATTTAAAAAATTAACGTCTAACCTAAAAATTGAACTTTGAACAGAATCGTTAAATTTGCAACCGAAAAAATGAATTTTCATTCCAAAAGATCAATTTTATGCCAAGATGATTAATATTAAACCACAAAGGACCAAGTTTAAACAAAATGCTTGACTTTTGAATTCAATAGCTGAATAATCAACTAAAAGAGAAGATTTTTCATCCAAACAACAAATATTTAAATTTTCAATTTAAAAAATTGATTTAAAAATAAAAACGAATTTTCAACAAAACATCTAAATCCTCAAAGAGCACAGAATAATTTTCAACCAAATTGTGAAATTTTTGTACAAAAATAGTGGATTTTTTTACCCAAAAAGAACTACTTTTCACTTGAGAGCGTTCAATATGGTACGAATTCCGTATCAATGGGAACACTTGTCGAAATCAAAGTTTTAAAGCACCAAAATTCTAGATTTCACAGAAATAAATTCAGATTAAATGTGTACTCATTTCAGAAAAACTCAAAGTTTGAGAGAAAAAGCAATTGGGATAAAATGTAGATCAAATCGCACAAATTTTGTTTTGTATATGGCTTTCAAAAAAGTTCCTAAAATTATAGATATATTATTATATTCACCAATAGAATTGAGAAGAACCGTCAGGGATGAGACGAAAATATAAGCAATCTTCATTTTTGCTAATCAGACGAAAAACTGATTAATTGAACTTTGTAAAGAATTTGGTTAGCAACGTGGCTAATGAATATTCTAGTACTTTATTCGATTTTAGAGTCGTTATCTCTTATAGTCTTGAAATTGAGGTTGTCCTTCAAAGATATTTATATTTTATTGGAGTTGTACAAAGATTAAAACATTCGTTTAAAGTGATATCACAATTTACATAACCTTTTACATTTTAGCGAAATTCGTTGTTCGGTAAAATTTTCTAATTAAACCTAAATAAAGTCCGTTTTCTCGCCTTCGATTATTAAGAATTATCAGGGGCGGATCCATAATTTTTTGTTGAAGGGGGCGATTGTTATTTTTGTTCAACGAATGTTTGCGAGAGGAAGTGCGGCCGTAACCCGTCAATTTGAATTTTTATGTTTGGGCTTAGAATGCAATATAGAATACAATATTGTGGGTACCGGTAATTTTTTGGTGATTGGAACTAAAAACTTCGTTTCCATTAGTACGGAGAATCCATGCTGTATTTCATCGCCAATAAGAATATTCTAAGTTTTTGTCTAATTTCATTTTTTGCATCTCTTTGAAACTGTGAAAAAGTTGACAAAGTGTAGTACGGTAGCAAAATCCTATGAACATAAGTATTTACTAAATTGATGGTGCATGAAATTCGTAAACTTTATTATTAGAACAATATATTATTTTAACCTCATTTAATATGACTAAGGGGTTATGAATAGTCATTTTTTTAAATGAGGTCAAAACGCACGATCCTAAACACGTAATATTCTAAAATAGTCCGAGATTGGGCGTTCTCTCATTAAAGGACAGTTCCTTTTTTCTTTTCGAGTCATATCCTGAACCGCGCCACTGTGTATGTTTATTTTCACCCGTATTTCGCTCTCAGCTCCTAACTCAACATCAACTCTTAATTTATATATTCCACGAAGAATTGTATTATTCCCCTCCAATATTCCTACGACATCACCATTGGGCGTTGATATTACCAGTCTCTCTTCGGGTGGAATTGGCTCAACAGTTTTATTATTTCCGAACAACAAATGAATTTGTTTATCACTAGGAAAAGTGTATCGTCGAATTTCGTATTGCACGGTCGGATTTGTTTTGAGAACGAGGCGAATAAATCTAAGTTCATCAAGACCAAATCCTAATCCGTGTAAAGAAAGACGAGTGTCAGGAGGAGACCTAGACCTGGCACGAAGAGGAAGTTCGGCAGGATTAGAAGACCCGACTGAAGAATGAGACCTGGCAGGAAGAAATATTATTTACAATTATAATTAATATTCAAGTAATAAAATTTAATAAATTTTACAATAAACCAGGTTCAGATACCCTATTATTAGAATATGTATGAAATAGATATATCAATATTGTAAAATTTAATAATTAAATGAATAAATGAAAGAGACCTTTCTGGAGAATAAGATGGTCCGCAACGAGAAGCGCCGGATGAACAGTCAGACTGTGAACTTAACTCTGCAACAAGAAACAAAAGATTAAATTTTTCTTGTGTTTTCTTTTCCGGCATATTTATTTGTTTTGGCATATTTTTCTTTTACGGATAGAGGGATGACCTAAGCTCATTTCTTGAACTGGAATCGCAGTATTATATGTAGGAGTATAAAAAGGGATTGTAACATCCTTCCCTAGGGTTGATACAAAATCTTAATTTCGAAATTCAAAAATTAATTTAAAAAAAAATTTATAACGCAATATATGAAAAGAAGGTATTAGAATTATTTTCGTTCCGAGTCGCGCTTTTGTACTTTCCTTTCTCGATTCTAAAGCGAAACACGCTTACAACCAAAAAGTTTAGTTCCAACCAAATTGTGAAATTATTTAAAAAATAGGTAATTTTGAACCCAAAAAGAAGAATTTTCAACAGAAAAGTTAAATTTTCCACTAAAAAATGAAATTTTCAACAAAACAAATACTTTACCGAAAAAATTATAAAATCATATGTCAGTTAGTGTATTACAATTTTCTCGATTTTTCTACCCAATGCCCCTTATGGCACATGCCACCGTTCAGTTGGATAAGTTCCATATGGTACACGAAAATTCTGGATTCCCCGAAATAAATTTAGGTTAAATATGTACTTATTTCAGAAAAACACAAATAAAGTTTGAAAGAAAGAAGCAATTGCGAAGAATGTAGATTAAATCGCACAAATTTTGATTTTTATATAGCTTAAAAAATGTGCTTAAAATTGTAGATGTATTATATTATTATATTCACCAATAGAATTGAGAAAAACCACCAGGGACGAGACAAGAATATAAGCAATCTTCATTTTTCCTCATTAGAAGAAAAAATTATTTATTTAACTATGTGAAAAATTTGGTTAACAACGTGGCTAATGAATATTCTAGTACTTCATTCTATTTTATAGTCGTTATCTCGTATAGTTTTGGCGTTGAGGTTTTCCTTGAAAGATATTTACATTTGATTACTGTGGTTATTACATTCGTTTAAACTGACATCACTCTTACGTTTAAGCGAAATTCATCGTTTGATAAAATATTTTAACTTACCCTAAATTAAGTCCTTCTTATGGCCCTTGACTATCAGAATATATCAAGGGCGTATCCAGACAACTTTTCGGAT
>CAKNWT010329311.1:0-10089 GCA_932066315.1 Andricus coriarius | reverse complement strand
GGGTATGGCATCAGGGTTAAGAACCAGTGAATTTCGCACCTTCGAGAGCACCGAGCACAAGGACGATTACTTTAACCGAATATTTTGGGTACAGTCTTTGCAGCTCCTTTTTAAGGTCTTGATACCTCTCCTCTTTTTCCTTCTCCTTGGCAGTGATGTTGTAGTCAGCTGGAGCCGAGAATTCGATCACAAATATGGTACGTTCCTCGAAGTCTAGGAGAACAATGTCAGGCCTCGAATGAGCAACGGAGACTGATGTCCGAAAATCTTGACATAAAATGCGGTAACGGTATACTAAGGTGGAAATGACACCGCTCTGGCATGCGAAAATGTAACCTTCTGTGTGTCAGATGGCCCAATATTTTTCGTATAATAAGACTCGCTCTTGCCGCGTGTGATAAAAAATGTGATTTTAGGTAAGTTTAAATATCCTTTTATCAAATTAGTATAATTTTCTAGTGTTAACACTTGTAAAGTGATCAAAATTGAGTGTTTCTATATCTGCTTCAATCGGTTAAACCTTTGTGAAAATAAGAATTGTGTTTTAAATACAATTACAAGCATTTTTAATTTCCAATTTGGCTTAAGATGACAACTACTAGTGCATTTACCTTAAGTCCTGAAGATCTGAGGAAAGCAAAAGTTTGCTCCTTTGACAAGGACTGATTTTCTGCATTTCTGTGAGAGTTTCTGTGCATTTTCTTGCCGAGTAGCTGATGGCGGAATTTTTCAACCTCTGTTTTCTTTACTTCGGCTTTTAGAAGTGAAGCATGTAGATAGTGTAATGCACTTTCCTCACTTCTGATGTTAAAATTCAGGCCATGGGTCTCGGCCAGCCTCTAGTCACTAGATAGCCAAACTTGAAGTATCATATTCTGATCCTGCTCTGAGACACCGCTCGAGGGCGCTGTGTTTTTCCTGCATACGTCGTATGTTTTAGTTCTTGAATTTGACAATTATGTCGGTAAATTTCAGCAAATTCATTTGATCGAAAATTTAACCATGAAACCCCGACAGATTCCAAGTGAGAAACAGAAGTGTTATGTATTAGATTGTCCATCAACGTGTCGAGAAAAAGCTCATCATTTTCCTATAGATGGGCAAATGTTGTTAAAAGTTTAAAATAAATACCACTTTAAACTTTAAAATATTCTCTCAACATTTTAACGTCAGTTCTTTATAAAACACAATTTTATTTAAAAACCAAGAGAAAAATAATTATAAATTCATAAATAATTATTTTAATAATCATTTATGTATTTTTATTTGTTATTTCTTGGTTTCTTATGATTTGATTTACTGTTTAAGTTAATTTTAAAATTACTATTATTATTATTATTATCTTCGGGATCCGAAACACCGCTATGAGGCGCCACTTGCGACTATCTTCCTTCATTTTTAAAGCATTAGTGACCAGAGGCTGGTCTCGGCCGCCTGCTCCGCGGCTTTGTAAAGGAACGCTCCTTTCCCAATTATCTCGTGTTTCATGCCCATTTTTAGGAGAGGATCTCAGACATTTGCAACGATGTAAGCTGTACTTAGAATAATTCGGTTATGATGAGATTGGAGATTCAGAAGTCCGCCTTGGCGGCGTTAGATGTATAATCGCGAAACGGACGAATTGATATGTAAGCTCGTTTGCATATGCATGATCTTACGCGTGGCGATATCAAGGGCCGTAAGCTCGTTCTTCGTCCATTGAACCACCAC
This sequence comes from Andricus coriarius, assembly GCA_932066315.1. Lineage (NCBI taxonomy): Eukaryota > Metazoa > Arthropoda > Insecta > Hymenoptera > Cynipidae > Andricus > Andricus coriarius. The sequence goes on along the minus strand of CAKNWT010329311.1, from coordinate 8,379 downwards.
AAACAAGTAGAGTAGAACCGGGATGACAAGCATATTAGTTACTTTGTTCTACGCTGACAGATTTTAAGACCAAATTTGTCGAAGAAGATGCTTTTATCTGCTTCGAAGAGACTCCTTCACTGATTTTACATCCTGAATGCGGCTTTGAGGCTTGCCTAAGTATGTATAGGTCTCTCGAACGTTAAGATGTCTAATAACATTTATACCCACAAGCTCAGTGTCCTTGGGAACGCCAACAAGCTTTCATTTCTTCAGATGAATACTTATCCAATACAAAGTCAATACCAATCTCTCCGGTGTACTCCTTGACGATATTTAAAGCACTCTGAAGTTTGATTTTACCAGAAGCATAGATCTTCAGGTCATCAATGTAAAATACATGAGTGACCGTATGCTCGCGGTGATTAGTGTCGCTGCAGAGGTATCCAGGAGAATTTCATAGTGGGAGAGATAGAAGCAGAAGTGTGATGCAAAAAAGCAGAGGGCTCATGGTATCGCCCTGAAAGACGCCCCTCTGAAGGTGATCTTGTACGTTGTCACACGATAATTTCCAGATGAGATAGTAAATCTAGTTTTCCAAAGGGGAATCAATCTCTCTATTAACCTCACGATGTGTGGATGAACCTTCAAGCTTTCCAACAGACAGATGATAAGTCTATGCTTTCCGGTAGTCAATCCAGGCCAATGACAGGACGCCCTGATGGGCTACTGCGTCTTTGCAGATGCACCTGTCAATTAGCAGGTTCTCTCGGCAGCCTGCAACAAAATTTTTCGAGCCACGTTGTTCGTACATCTCTCTCCGCACAGGCTCAATTCATTGAACAATCCTGTTGTTTAGGACAGCTGTAAAGATTTTATACAGTGTGTTCAAACAAGTTATTGGCCTGTAATTCTCTGAGTTGAAGAAGTTGCCTTTTTTCGGTAGATGTATAGTGCGTAACACCAGCCACTGCAGAGTGGGCGTTTCCGACTTTAAATATGAGGCGAATATGCGGGTCAGATGTTGGTGTGTAGCAGTAAACTTCTTCCATCAGAAGTTCTTGATACCATCTGGTCCTGCAGCGAAAAAGTTCTTCGTACCCCTAAGTGCATTTTTTACCTCTTCGGCAGTGATTGATGGAGATCCCTCCTAAGATGTTATAAGGTTGTCGCAAAATTCCTTGAAGCGAATGATATTCTTAGTATCTTCTTTCAAATCCAGTGTTTTCGGGGTCTTTATACCTCTCTCCAAAAGGTATCTACCTCGTTGGGCTTTACTGGATTTTTGACAGAAACAGGGAGATCGCTGATGATGCGCGAATAAGTATATTTTACATTATCATAAATAACATATAAATTTTTTTTTTATAAGTAAACATTTTAACCCTTAATGGTTACACTTCATAGGAATTACTTAATGGTCACCGCGGGTCAATTTAATTTAGACTGTGTGAAAATAAAACATTGTTTTGAAAGGAGAAAAATTTAGAGGCATTATTTAAACATCCAAAAATGTACTCTGATCGTTACTTAACGAGCCTAATGCTCTTAAATATCATTTGAAAAGTTTGTCCGGGTCGAATTGACCCACGGTGACCATTAAGGGTTAAAATAAGATCAAGAAAAAACTTCAAGAGGTCAGCCTTTTCAGGACATTCTCTTATTTCTTAATGGATTAAAAAATAAGACATTGAATTGTCTTGCATAAAAAAAGTTATGTATTTATGCCCACAATTAGGAGGAAAATCGCTTCCTAAAATGTACTCAGAAGCTGAATATTAATATTAAGATCATTAAGAGGATTGCCCAGAATTTGAGATTTAGAAATTAATAAGAACGGAAACAATCAGAATTTTCTATAAAAAGCATTTACAGTGTGCCAAAATAAAAACCTTAGTGGATATAACGATGCCTCATTTGGATCTTCATCACGTCTTCTTGAAGAAGGCTCTTCAGACGTTCTTTTTGATGAATGGATCTTCTTTCCTGGAGAAAAATAATTTCTTATGATCTTACATATTTTGTAATTGAATCTACAGTACCATGAAAAAATTATTTAAATACATACCTGTTCTTTCAGTGTCGATTGTTTTAACTGTTCTGTGTTCTTCTACTTCGTCGGTAGACGCCGAACATTTAAAATACTTTATTTCGTCCCGCTCAAATATCGATTTTATTCCTTCATCTGTTATATTTACATGGAGGTTATTTTACATCCAAAGTAAAGCAGCATTTTGCAAACTCATGATGAAATAATAATTTCTAATCTAGACATTCTTTCTTAATTTTGCATAACCAATCCATTTAAGTATCTAAATAAAATACAGTGAACTTCCGCCTATTTCAAACTTCACCTATTTCAAGTCCCCTATACACGCCTATTTCAAATTGCACAGTTCCGTCACTTCCCACCACGGTCCCTGTGCGGTCTCACCCGAGTCAATGGCTGACCAATTAAAAAGAGGCCCGACGAGCGGGAAGCCCTCGTTTGTTTGAATTGAGTATTTTAGCATGACGCCATGGGAATACAGACAGCTTTTTCCAGAAAATATTCTAAACGTAAAAGCAAGTAATAAATATACGTATAGTAATATTTTTCATATGCATACAGGTTAACGGACCGCGACTTTTTCAACTGCGCATGCGTCGGAAAGCGCGGGTCTATTTAAAATTACAAAGTATAAACTTGTAATATTACATTAATAATCAATTATTTAAAGAAATGAACTATTTCTTCGATTCAGTGTAATTAATTTTTTAATAGTTTAAATTTGTTAAAAATATTTATCTGTATTATTATAGATAGTATTTATTGATTTCAAATCGACTCGTGCTTTTCGGCACATGCGCAGTTGAAAAAGTTGCTCACAGAGCGCCCTCAGCGATACAAGACCAATGAAGCCAATGAAATTCGTTTGACAAAAATAACCTCAAGGTCCCGGTAGAGGTGGGGGCCCCGTCAGCCTTGAAATTATGGAACGTGTACGTTTCAAGGCCGTGAAAATAGGAGGAAGTTTACTATAACATAAAAACAATCCTTGAAGATTGTTGGATCTTGAAGATGAAATGTTCGTAGTGAGAATGTTTGATTTATAGTATATTTATGAGTTTTTAAACCAATGAAATCTAACTGACATTTAAATTCGATTCGACTTTTAAACTGTTATTTTGAAATTTTGTAATCGGATTTTTTCGTACGGAATCTTTAATCTTCAATTTGACGTCTACAATCTTCAGTCTTCAATTTGATTTCTTCGGTCTTCAATCTTCAATTTGAACTCTTCAATTTCCACTTTTCTTGGGTTTACGGATCTAAAAAAAATTTTATTGTGGATATCAACTTTGACTGATAATTAAATATCGAAACATGAACCTAAAACTTTGAAAATGGTATCAATCAGTCTCTTAAATCTTAATAATCCACGAGCTGGTGACGTTTTTCGCCAAGTGAGAATATAAAACCTAGTTTGTGCCGTAAATGCCAGACCTCCTGTCTGGGGCGTTTGGGCATTATTATTCAATCGATAGACCGATAGCATGGGGATAACATACTGACAGACTCGATCATTATTAATTAAAAAACTTAGATTTTTTAAGTGATAGTATAAGGTTTGGCATTTTTAATAATGTAGAGAATACAGGGATCACAGCGCAAAAGGAGATCAAAATAGGGGAAATAGCGTAATTTTCTCACGAAAAGGGGGAAATAGGGGAAATGATTAAACATTTATTTTTACGTGTCAAGAAGAACAAACAATGTTTTTATAAGAAATATTATATTTTTAAATAATTGTCAATGATTTTCTAATGATATCTGCCATTAAAGAATTTATTTTTAAAAATTGGATATACTTGAGTCGTTGGAAATCCATTCACAGTGATATAAAAAAGTCCGAGAAACAATAAAATTAGTTAAATACACAATTTTGATATTTTCAACATCGTTCTCATAAATATTTCTTTCCAAGATTTGTCATTTCTTTCTTACTATAATTGATGCTTTCAATGTAAATTTGAAACTACACTCTTCAGCAGAGCAAAGTAAAAATGCTAAAATTAATCGAATCGTTTGAGCACAGGGATAACAATTTGTGAAACGAGTAAAGAAAACAATTTGAAATCGGTTAATATCTAATCAATTTTTTTATAATTCCCTTTTCTAAATTTACAATAAAAAATTTTTTTAATTAAAAAAAATTTTGCCTTATTTAGAATTTTTTGAAATTTTACAAAAACATGTTTTTTGGATTGATTCAAACCTGAAATTTCTTCAGCTTGGACCAAAGAAACATGTTATTCTTTTTTATTATTGGGAAACATTTTTTATCGTGGTTTTTATAACGTTCCAAAATCGCAAAAAATATATAAAATCCCAAAAATCCTAAATCACGACAAAAGTTTTTTCCCGAAAAAGCAAAATGATAAAATGTTTCTTTGGTTCAAGCTGAATAAATTGCAGGTTCGTCTTATTCAACTTTTTAAAATGTGTGGATATGACTCAATCCAAAAAAAACATGTTTTTGCACATTTTCTAAAAAATTGTTATTGATTGTTATTTTTTTTCACTTTTGTCAAATGCCATCCCACAAGTTTTTTTCCTCAGCTCAAACGATTTCATTTATTTTAGAATTTTCACTCCGCCCTACTCTATAGTGCTCTTAAACATGCTTTAAAATGTTTCAGCTTCAAATTTTCTTTTTAAGAGTATTTATTTTTAATAGTTCAACACTTGAAACGTGTACCTTATTTATTTATGAATAATTTATTTAAGCACTATAATTGCTTTAATTATTATTCAATAATGGGTACAATGACTAATTTCAGAGAATCTTCAGCGTAATTCAAATATTGTACTTTCAAATATCGTATATTTAAAGAAACTAGCTGTGAATTCCATCTCGAGTGTTTCCACTTTATTTGCATTTATATTTATATGGTGCTCATTTCACGAGCACTTTGCTTCCCGTTAGCAAATGTATTTGCTTCCTCATAGAGGAAGCATTACAAAATTACGAAATAATACAAACAATTTTAAAAATACAATGACAAATCAGACAAATCAAATGATGTATTTAAAATGGTAATTTTTCGAGCTGGAAAAGGGAAGGGGGAAAGTCTATCGCACCCTATCCCTTTGCCAGCCTTATGCTAAGTTAATTTAAATTAAGAGTTAAGTTTTCAATTAAATAAATTAACTTTCAACCAAAAGGTTGAATTTTTAAATAAAAATTGTTTTAATTTTTTAATGAAAACAGTGGAATTCAACGAAAAAGACGCATTTTTAACAAAAATTCAAAATGAATTTCGAATTATGTTAATGAAAAAAATTTCACCATAAAAAACCGTTTTCTCAAGTATTATGCATTACCAAAACTTCCTTACCATTCAATAAAATGTATCAATATTATAAGTCAATCGATTCGTCTGGAATCAACACATCTTTCCTGTTCACACATCAACTTTAAATTATAAAAATGAGAAAATTTTGACTATAAAAACAGATATGTAATATAATATAAATGACCATAACTTCCTTACTCTTCAATAAAATGTATTAATATTATAGGTCAATCGATTCGTCTCGAACCAACGAATCTTTTTTATTCTCGTATCAACTTTGAATTATGTTAGTGAAAAAAGTTTTACTATAAAAAACCGACTTTAAAAATATATAAATTACCATAACTTCCCTACTCTTTAATAAAATGTATTGATATTATAGGTCAATTGATTCGTCTCGAACGAATGAATCTCTTATATTCTAGCATCAACTTTGAATTATGTTAATGAAAAAAGTTTTTCTATAAAAAACCAATTTTTAAAATATTAATTGCTTAAACAATGCAATAAATATATTTAGAAATCTTCTAGTTAGTTTCAAGATATTGGTGGTGAAAGTAAGCTCTCAAAATTTCATCAATTTATCTGCAACCGTTTTCAAATTATCGTGTCCACAAAAAAGTGTGACATCCACACACACACACACACATTAACACACAAAACACATCCGGACAATTGCTTAGAACATGCAATATCACAATAAAAATAAGAAATACACTTCTGCAATGATGAATTTATTATTTTGTTGGAGGTACAAATGGTTGTACTTTTAAGTCAAATATGACATGGCAGATTTGGAACGTCGATTAGCTCTCGAGATACTGAACTGCTGAATTGACAAAAATAAAATTTAATTGAGAAAGGTTTCTCGTATCCAAAAATAAGATAATAATTTGGCGTTTTAAAATCACTTTGGACACCATTGGACTATTGATGAAGGGCACTGTGCAAACGCGTCAGCCTTTTTGATTATTCAATTTGAAAAAGAAAGAACTAAAAAGAGCGACTTGACGTAAAGGCTTTCAGGAAATAGTTATTTCAATTTTTTCACATTTTTAAAATAAAACAAAAAACCATTTTCCCAAATTTGTAGATTAGCTGCTTTTGCATTTTCACCCTTCATTTAGCGACAACAGTATAAATAACAAAAGAAAATCGATCAAATACATACATATTATTACTTACACTCTTTCGCATTTTTCTAGTGCAGAGAAATGTTGAGAAGAATCCATGGTTTGATTCCCGTTGAATTTGATGAATTGATCTCACACATCTTGATATCAGCTCATAAGATAACAAGATAGATCCTGAATGAAACAAGAAATTAAAATAAAACGACATATATTTATAATTGCAATAGTATGAATTAACATTTCTGAATTCGCCCAAATCTTGCTTTCTGATTCATTGAGACCAATTGAAGCGCATGGGAATGAATTGAAATGGTGCGAATTGAATCATGGACGTAGGAAAAGGGGGGGACTAGGCATGGCGTACCTGGTTTGAAGCAACAAGCGGGGAGGTCTGCCATCTTGGTGTGGTAAATCGGTGTGTTCTTCTCTCACTTACTCCCCATGCTTTTGCAAACCAACAGGGTCAACCCCTCTCCTTCAATTACCAGCGAACCCTGCCCCAAAATTAGGAAGCATGCTTCTAGTCTCCTCTAATTCCTATGTCCATGGAATTGAACGCATGTGGGTTCATCTGAATGCGCGGTCAAGGTCAATTCGAAACAAATTAATAAAAAGTACATGCACCGAGACTCGAACCAGCGCACAGTGGGCCAGAAGCCACAATAAGTTGGTCGAAGTCGATTTCTCAATTTTAATATTTTAAGAACATTAATTGATAAATATATTTAGCAATACCTACACTTCATGAAAGCAAAAAAAAAGTGTATAAGAAAATTTGTTTGAACATTTTTGAGCCCCTGAAAGTTATCTAACTACGAAAATCGATTTCAATTTATTATCCATTACTGAATTTAGGTGATGCTGTGTGAAAAGTAATAACAAAATTGTAAACAAAGGTGATTTATATTTGCCGCATATTATATGATCTTACTTGATATAACGTTTGAAATACAATTTTTATAAACATTCATAATGTTCTTTAATTAAGTTAATGGCTAAAAATGAGAATAAAACTCAAACTTGTATAATAAATATGACATTTTGCCTAACCTTGCCCAAAAAGTAAGATCGTGGAAGCATTCTGAAGACATATGAGTATAGTTTCGCTCAAAAATTAGAGCCGGGAAATGCCGGGAATTAGTGCAGAACATTAATTTTCTTTTTAAATTATCATGCACCGTATATGTGCATCATTGTACTTATAAATTTTATAACGAATTATTTGTAGTTTTAAAATTAATTTTAGCCGTTTTCAGCTTGTTTTTATTTGAAATCACAAATTCTGAAGTTAAATAATATTTTTTGATGTTATTTCAATCAATTTTACCAATTATTTATAACATAAAAGTATTTTGTATACTCATTGCCCCATTGCTATAAAATCATTCTGAAAAGTCTGTAGGGTAAGGAGGGGCAGCGCCGACCGGTGGGGCAAAGGCGACTTTGCTTATAACATCACTATTATTTACCAATTTTAATTCTACTTTGCATTAAATAAATCTATTTTATCAAAGAGATAGTGTGACTTACTAAAAGCTTGAAAATCGACGTTGTAAAACAAAAATTATGCAGAAAACAGTTTTGACAACGAAAGAATGGAAGATTCGCTGGCAAAAATATAAAGTTTTCAACATTAATGGCAATACTTGCAGTATGAAAATTTGTTATTTTGACAAATAAAATAATATCACATTATTTTATTATAATCATTGAACGTGATTCAAGTCCAAAGTATGTATCTGAAATATCGTAAATAATTGAGGCCTCACCAGGGGGGCAAACCCGACGAAAATAATAGTTCAAAAGTTCTTAGGTTATGATAAGTGATCGGTAATGTAGAAGAGCCACTTATCTTCTGGGCTACATGCAAGAAACTATTGAATATTATTATTTTCAATCCGGTCGGTACGGTAGAAACCATTGCCCG
>CAKNWT010329310.1:968-16362 GCA_932066315.1 Andricus coriarius | reverse complement strand
CCTGAAATCAGATTTTTGAGGCATGTTTCGTGAAAATGATCTTTTTACTGTAAAAAAGGTACCTTGAAAAATAAACTTTTTCGTCCTGGAAAATCCGGAAAAGTCCTGGATTTTTTTTTCGCAAAAAGGCTAGAAGCCCTGAATTATTCCTGCGACCAATCACAGTGCGGCAGCATCTTCCCACCTCACACTAGACGTTGGAAAGAGTGTGAACTATATTATTTTTGTGACTAATCACAGGTGTGTCTTCCCGCACTTTTGCCAATCTTTACTGAACTTCAAATTTGTCGAAATACGAGTTGAAGCATTGTGACTTGCCACAATGTGACTAGCCGGTGGTTGACATGACTCAACCCTATTGAGTGGAGGAGAAGTAAGGGAGGAGAAAGTAGGAGATGTGAGGGGAAGGACAGGGAAAAGAAGGAGAGTAGGGGAGAAGTAAGGAAGGAAGGGGCGAGTAGGGAAGGTAATGTATAGGTAGGGCAGATTTAAAGGATTTAATTAACGTCTTAAGGGCATGTACCAGACTGTCACGTGACCTATTCTTTTAAACGAACTTACTCGTAAACTAATAAGTCGAATGAATTTTCCATACCAGACAGACATAAAGGCAAGAAAGACGAAAGTGTGCCTGGTGTAGAAAATCCATTCCACTTATTAGTTTATGAGTAAGTTCGTTTAAAAGAATAGGTCACGTGGCAGTATGGTACATGCCCTTAATAGGCTACGAAACCCTTTTTTGTATAGGAGCGCGGCGTGGTTCCTGCTTTGACTAATTTTTATATTAATATCGGGCTTTCGGTTGAAATTGAAAGGATAATAAGCTTTTAATATTCCAGAATAGCTAAAGAGTGTGTGTTCGTATTTTTTAAAATCGAACTGGAATTTTTAAGGGTGAAAGATCAGGAGACCCATATGGCCTGTTCGTAGCCTTTCATCCTCACTACTGGATCCGCATGAGCGTTTGCAGAGGTACTAGTTAGGTCCGTATCTTGTGTACTTTTCCTATGTAAACCTGACCAAGAAACGAATCTCTCAAATCACGGATCTCTCTAAGGATCACGTGTTGAGCGCATACTCCATGCAAGTGTGTGTGTGTGTGTCAGTGTGTTTGCTTCCCTGAATAATCGTTCCGTATGCAAAATTACGTCTGTGAATATATGAGGAGAAAAGCAGAATAAAAAGGGTTCGTCTCATCTGCAATTAACATTTGCCGAATCTCACGAGAAATTGATAATTGTTTTATTGTACAGTGATACGTTGACATTTGGTTTCGAAATTCACAGTTCATTAAGAGTTTCTGTATAATAATTTCAAACAAATGCTGTTTCAATAAGAAATTATATTGAAGAGCTTAAAACTAAACACTCAGAGAAATGTTTTTTTTGTCGAAAGGATGTTTCTCAACACAATTCGAATTTTCTCTTAAATTTATGATTGAGCGGATTTTCATTTCTCTCATAAAAAATCTTTTTGCAGCAAACATTATCTTTTTGTAACAAGCTTCACCTAATCTTGTTGCCAAATAATTTTGTTCGTGTAAAAAGGAGAGTCACGTGGTCCAAAACAAAACAGACAAAAGGATGATGCTTTCGTTTCGAAACAAATTTTTCTATAAATGAACATCTGATCAATTTGATACTATAAATATTTCTAATATGCTTGAAACTGGTTTGAAACAGAGTTTAAGTAGGCACAGTTTTTCATCAGGTTTAATACTATTTTTGATCATAATTTAACCGGGTTTGAACATATTTGAAACAAATTTGAAACATGTTTCCAAGGAATTTAGACATGTTTCAAAGTGGTTTGGAACAGTGTTTCCCGAGATTCAAACATGTTTCTAATTGTTTGGAACACGATTCCACCAGGTTTAAACATGTTTAAAACTTTATTGAATCACGTTTGAATATGTTTGAAACTGGTTTGGAACAGGAGATAACCATATTTAAAAAATTTAAAAACTGGTTTGAAATTTGGTTTCAAGGACATGTATTTAATTTGTATGAAAGAGGGCTTCCTGAGATTTACACATGTCTTAAACTGTTTTGGAAACGGTTTCACAATGTTATAACTTGTGTGCAATTTAGTTGCATCAAGTTTGAATATGGTTTGAAACTGATTTGAGCAAAAATGATAAGTATGGGATTGATCAATCATTGACTTTCAGAAGTATAAAATATGTATGGTAAATGACACGATCCCATACTTCAAGTATATTTAAATAGTTAGCTAAAGTCTAGCTAAAGTAAAGCTGAAGTATAGATAAAGTATAGATGAAGTATATATGAAGTATATGATATACTTCATCAATACTTAAGTATGTCTGAAGTATATGATATACTTCATCTGTACTTGAGTATGGCTAGAGTACAGCAAACAATATGTATTTATTTGTTTTTAAAGATATCATAGCAACGGGATAAATTATAATTAATTGTGAATGGCAGATCGCCCGTAAATTAAAACAGTTTGTGATTTAAATAATTTCTTGAGAAAAATGTTCACCGAATATTGTTCGTGAGTGTAATAAAGAAGCCAGTTAATAAATTCTTCAAGTTTCAAGAAAATGTGTTCCATATTTATCTCACGAAATCTACTTCGGAGTTAATATTCAACCGTTTAGTTATAATCTTATTAAGAAGAATTAAGAATCTTATTAGGCTTACCCTCTTATTATTTTCTGTATGGGGGTAAGAGATCCAGTAATCTTTGAATCCTAACGATAGCATTATTATTGCATGAAAAAATTTGACTAATCTATTATTCTGATAAAAGACATTATGTTATATTTTTGATAAATATAAAAAATTTCTTAAGTTTATCTAAATTTAGAAGTAGCAAAAAATATTTTATTATGCTGTGAAAATCATGGTTCTGGATCTCTAATTTTATGTTATTTACTATACTTTGACTATACCTTGTTATACTTTAGCTATATTATGTAATATGGAAGAAGTTGGCTTGGCACATGGGATAACCAGATTTTAAAATGTTCAGAACTGGTTTAGAATTTGGTTTCAAGGAATTTAGAATTGTATTTTATTGGTTTGCAACATGTCATTCTGAGATTAAAACATGTTTCAAACTGTATAGAAAACGATTCCAACCGATTTGATCGTATTTGAAGTAAATGTTAAATCAGCTTTAAATATGGTCGAAGCTGGATGAAACAGAGGATAACCAGATTTTAAAAGGTTTAGCAGTGGCTTGGAACATGGTTTGAAAGAATTAAGATATGTGTTTAATTTCCTTGAAAGAGGGCTTTCTGAGATTTAGAAATGTTTGAAACTGTTTGGAAAGCGATTTTACCATGCTTAATCGTCTTTGAAATTTAGATGAATCAAGTTCGAAACCATGCTGGATTGGAAAATGGCTGGAAAAGGGGATAACCAGGTTTTTACATTTTTTAAACTGACGTGTAATAGGGTTTGAAACAAGGTTTCATGGGATTTAAACATTGTAATCTCATTTGCCAAAATTTCCAATTGAAACCCCTAATAGTCAAACAATAAAAAATTGCAAGCATTGCAATCATGCTGGTAAACACATTAAAATGAAAGCGGCCCATAATATAGATGTACGGAAGCAGAATATTCAAATTTTACTTTAATTAATTAAAAAATCCGTTTTTTTTATAGTTAGTGGGATATAAAGCGGAAATTGGATTAATACCGGAATTTGATGGTCTGTCAGCTTATATGCATAGTCGTTTCCGGGAGATGGAAGCAGTAGTGGCTTTGTCGCAAACGCCAGACGGTAGAAAAAGAGGGAATGAAATATGGGCTTTATTTTGCATGAATTTTTACGAGATTAGCGGACATAAAACACGCGGCAGCCTCATAGGCACGTACGTATGCCGCATCCCTGTTGAAGCTACTGTTAAGCATAAATCCTCCATGTTGCCTGGCACGTTAGAAATTAAAATAGATTAAAACCACCGGGTAGCGCTACTACTGCTCAGACGATTTTTAATCCGCTGTCATGATAAAGATATTCTACAGAGAGTATGTCATCTCAATCGCGATGAAGAATTCAGAAAAGTGAATTCTCTTTCTTCTGAAAGTTTAAACTGCTTTAGAAGAGCTTATGGGGCATTATTTCTAAAGTGATCCCACCTAAGACCACACCTAAAAAAAAACAAATTACTTAAAATGTAGTTCTACTGGGTGGCAATTTATAAGAAAAAATTCTTCCGTTGGAATGAATATTTACTGAGAGGGAGAGGGATTGTTAGCTTTTTGCGTTACTATCTAATTTAGCGACTTATAACTCTTCTAATATCAATATAACATAATTTTGTCTTATGTAGTTTCAATAGGATTTCCAGGCCCTTTTCATTGATAATAATTTTGGTAAAATAAGTATTTGATCTTCAAAAATAAAGAACAAAGGCTTAAAAGAAAGCTTAGCTTTTTCTCTTTAAAGACCTGAAGATTACAAAGTGGGTTGAAATTTTTAATTTATGAAAATAAGCGCTAAGTATATTTTTCAAAGATATCTGTTTTGACGATTTGAATCACTTTTATTAGTAATAAAAAATGGTCTATTACAGTTTCGATAGAATTTTTACTTCCTTTTCACTGAATATAAGCAGTTAAAATAAATATTTGAACATCTAAACTGAATGTCAAAAATAAATTTCACTTCTTTGCGAATATGGACATTTTCTTTTGTTTTATTTGTGGTTAAAAGAAAGCTGAGATTTTTTCCTTTAAAAAACCTTTTTATGAACGAGCGGGCCGACAATTATTTGTTTATGAAAGTAAATGTTAAGTACTCTGGCAGCCGAGCGCCGACGCGACGTCAGAGGGCGTGTCAGAGTACTTAATACTTATTTTCATAAACAAATAATTTGCAGCCCACTTTTTCACCTGAAAGTTATTCAAAGAAAAAAACCTCAGCTTTCTTTCAAGGTTAAAAAAGTAATTAAAAATTGCAAAAATTAAAAAAAGTCTAATTTATTCTTGACCTTTATTTTTGAAGTTCAAATATTTATATTTTTTAAATGCGTACCTTCAGTGAAAATGATATGAAAATCCTATTGAACTTGTAGAAGACCAAATGTTTTGACTGATATTCAAAGAGTTTTAAATAATCGAAACAGATGATATCCTAAAAAACTACTTGAGGCTTATTTTCATGATTAAACAAATACCGGCATCATTTTTGAAGGTCAAATATTTATTTTTTCAAAAAAAAGCTTATGATCAGTGGTGAGAGCGCAAATAATTCTATCGAAACTCTAGGAAGCAAAATTTTGTTTATGAACAAAAAAAGAGTTACAAGTCGGTGAATTCTATGCTATAAAAAACAAGAAAATATCACCCCCCTCCATCTTTTTAAATGTTTTTCTCAATGGCAAAAATTTGAATGATTTACATCCAGCAGAAGTTTGAGTCTAATCGGAGAAGTTAGGTTTTCAGGTGGGGTCGCACTCTATGTCTGACCATTTTAAGGTTTGTTCTACTGAAATTTCTTGAGTTTTCAGTTGTCTTCTGAAAGTAAATTTGTCCACGGATGTTCGTTTTGACCAACTATGCGTCCGTCTGCCTTAAGTTGCATTTTTTGCCAGGAAGGGAAGTGAGGGGAATTGAGGGGAGGTAGGGGAATTAAGGTCGATCCGGATTAAAAAAAATTGTCAACAATGTAGCAAGTCACATTGCAGCATCTCTCATTCAAAAAAAATGTTATATTTATTTTTCAAAAAACCCTTATGATCAGTGGTGAGAGCGTAAATAATTCTATCGAAACTCTAGGAGACAAAATTTTGTTTGTGGACAATAAAAGAGTTACAAGTCGGTGAATTCTATGCTATAAAAAACAAGAAAATATCACTCCCCCTCCATCTTTTTAAATATTTTTCTCAATGGCAAAAAATTGAATGATTTACATCCAGCAGAAGTTTGAGTCTAATCGGAGAAGTTAGGTTTTCAGGTGGGGTCGAACTCTATGTCTGAACATTTAAGGGTTTGTTCTACTGAAATTTCTTGAGTTTTTTCGTTTTAAGGGGTACTCTATGTCTGCCCATTTTAAACTTTGTTCCACTGAAATTTCTTGAGTTTCCTTCTTTTAAGGGGGTACATATGTAAACATGTCAATCTTTTTTTGCATTTTGTATTCCAAGAATCCTTTAAAAGTTTTTTGAGGCAAGGTTTCAAAATCTTGCAATTACGGATAATACTAGTGAAATTTAAATTTGAAAAAGCGATGACATTCTAAACTTCCCAAAACTTCAAACCGCTTTCTCTCGTAATTTGTAACGGTAGCCACGATTAATAGCGAATCGATGCTTCAAATTGCTTTCAATTTACAGATTTTATGTAAGATGAGCTTCTATATCGCACCAACTAGCGACCCAATTTCGACAAAAAATTCCCTATTTTATAAACAAAAAACTAACACTTTTTTTTAGCATTTTTTATGTTCACCAAGAAAAATGTGCGCTGTTTCTACAATTTTTAACTGTTTTGGGAGAAGTTTGGTAAGTGTTTGAGGAGTTTCTACCATGGAGGGGGAAACAAACAAATAAAAATGAGCCGATTTTCTAAATAAGTAATTTTATTTCATGATAAACATTTATTTTTAAATGTTTCTAAACAATATTTCTAAACACTATAATGTGTTACATTTTTTACCTATTTAAAGAGATGAGGAAAATGAAATTCTGAACAGAAACTTAGAATATCTTAATTTACGAAGTATACAACATACTGCCTGTACCGGTAAACAAATTTTCGGTGAAATATTTTATATATTTAACTTAAGCATGGTGGAATCACTTTCCAAACAGTTTCAAATATTTTTTAAAGCGATTTTGGTTTTCAAAATATGTCGAAAAAGAATATGGATGATTCAATAAAATGTTGAAGTTTTATAAGGATTTTAAAAGGTTTCAAGATAATATCAAAATGTTTTCAAGATTCCTGGAATAATTTGAATCTAATTTTTTATTTAAAAAAATAAATTTCAAGAGAAATCTTTTTTGGAAGAAATTTGAGCTATTTTGTTAAAAATTCGCCTTTTTGGTTCAAAAATTCATCTCTTTTGGCAAAACTTTAATCGTTTTCTGTTAAAAATGCAACTGGTCGGTTAAAAATGAATCATATTTTTGTTTGAAAATGTAACTATTTTGTTAACATTTAAAAAAAATGAAAATTCGTCTTTCTTTACAGAAAATTAATCTTCTTGTTCAAAAATGTATCTGTTTGATTGGGGATTAATCTATTATGTTTTAGGAGTCTACTATTTTGTTAAAAATGCATCTTTTTTTGGTTGAATTCCACTGTTTTTGATTTCAAATAAAACCTTTTTGGTTGAAATATTAACTATTACATGTTTAATTGAGAATTATTATTTTTCGGTTAAAAAATCCATAATTTGGTTGAAGATTAAATTATTATATTACAAGAACTTTCAACTAGAAAAGATCGATTTTCAATTTGAAATATTAATTTTCAACAAAAAAATGGAATAGTTACTTTTGTAGACAAGAAAATTAATTTTCAACCAAACACATAAACAAATTTTTAGCAAAATAGTTGAATTTTTATCCAAAGAGATGAATAAATAATTAAAATGATGAATCTTAAAAAAACGTGATTTTCAAGAAAGAGTTGAAAATTCAACCCAATATTTCAATTTTCAACAAAAATGTTAACCAAACAGTTAAATCTTTAATCAAATAGTTGAATTTTCAACCAAACGAGATGCATTCCGAAACCAAAAATATAATTTTAGACCTTTTAACAACCAAAAATCAACTTTTAACCATCATCCGGAAACTTCAAATTGGCAACGTTATAGTACATGGACGGCCTCTAGTCTATTAAGGTAATCTCTCGTCCAAATTAATATTTAAGTTATAAAATTCTCTCAAATGAAAAAAAATATCTAAAGAATTCAACTTAAAGTATTCTCAGACTAGTATCAATTAATTTTACCACATTACTTATTGTTATATTGACGTTTTCATAATATTACATTTAAATTTCGTATTTAAATATAGGAGGGGTCAGCTTCAGTTTCCGAAATGTTACAAACTGTCACATGAAGGAGGAGTCAGTCAAAAATCACTAAAAATAGATTTTTTCATAAAAAATATCATATGCACCAAGAGAGTGAAGTCAAGAGGGTGCATAAAATAATATTATATAACATGAAGAACAAAATAAATAAATAAACTTAGAAACTAAATAGTTATTTGAAATTTGCATTTTGAATTAAAAATTTTTTTCCCCCTGAAATCGAAAAACTACACTTTGATTGATGATGCTAGTATTATAAAATCCAGATATCTAAAGGATTATAAATCCAAAATTCAAGACAAAGTCTCAAATTGTATCCTTTCTTTGAACGTTTTTTTATGAAGATTTATCTCATTTAGAGAGATGGAGACAAATTCTTTATATTTATTATTATTATATTTTGTATATCGTTATTTTTTTTTATTATATTATTATTTTTTTATCATTATGTTATTTATGTATATTTATATTGAACGTATAACCAAAATAATGTGTCTTAATTTCTCTAAATGAGGTAAATCTTCATCAAAAGGATTGTTTCATTTTTTCATAATTTTTGAAGTTGTTATACTGTTATTATCACCCCATGATATTGTTTGTGTCATAGGACTCTTAGGGAATCATCAATATGGTTTGCTATCCAAGTCATAAAGTGTTTAAAGGGCATAAACGTTCGAATGGAAAATCGTTTCATCTCTTCTGGGAAATCTCTTAACCCTGCGGCTTTCCCGTTGGTTTCACGAAGTATCTATGTAGGCTTTCATAGATTACAGCCTCAGTAACGTCAACTACGTATAAAGTGTGTGTACGTAATACCTTTACGTACTGGATGTACTGTGTGCAATTCCTTTATTCCTTGCAAAAAGGTTCTTTATACGCACCACAACCACCTATTGCATTTTTCCAATCGACTCTTTCCCCAGGCTTGCATAATACATAGGAGAAGTCTTATTTATGTATTTTCGTCTCCTCTCCAACATTTCCAGGCTTTTTTCGTGTTCATCTTTACGTGCGACATTTCGAGTCAAGAGTGTAGTGAATTTCCATCTCAGATGTACTAACATTTCAAAATTTTGTACCTTGAAATAGTAATCTTGTGAAGCTTCGTCTTTCCCTGGCATCAAAAGAGAAGTTATTTCCCTTTCCAGAATGTTATATATGAAAGTAAACTCTGTGAATATCACATAACTGTTCCAAAAGAGATAACTGTTTTAGGGTGAATAATATTAGGGTCTGCACTTTAAATTCGTCCAACCTAAAAATTGCCACCCCGCGAATGTTTTTTTTATAATGATATGTAACTTTAGGAATAATTCATGATAAACTTTGATTATTTCTTTTAGATGTATACTCGCTATACATTTGAAGATTGATTTTTCACTGATTTGCAATTAACATACTTTCTGATTGCAATCAATTACCCATTATTGATTTGATTGAGTTACCCTTTTTCTACTGATTCGAAGAATGTCCCCAAAATCCACCCTTTTCTTTGCGCCCAACGTAGTTTTTGAAGGAAAGAACAAAATTGACGCAACAAAGCTCAAAATAATTGTCAATGCATGCTGTAACCGGGCTTATCATTAGTTTACTCTTTCAATCCCTTTTAAAACTTTTCACTCCCAATTAGGGGTAGTTTTTCAATTTTTCAGTGTTAAAAGCGGTTGAAAGGGTAAAGTAATGACAAATTCGGTTACAGCATGCATTGCCGATTAGTTTGAGCTTTGTTGCGTCAATTTCTGTTCTTTTCTTCAAAAACTACATTGGTCCCAAAAAAGGGGCGCATTTTCGGCTTATTTTGGGGTCTCTCTTTAGAGAGTATGTAACTCAGGAAACCACGAGATAACAAACCGCTGCATATCATTCTGATTATCAACTTTAGATCAAAATGATTCACTTTTGCGGATCCAAAATAAATTTTTACATAACTTCATTCATATTAAATTCCTATTTTTTCGATTAGCACTTTTTATACCTACTTTTTAGGGTTCCGTAGCCCCGGGTAGAAACCTTTATTGTTTCGATCGGGTGTCGATCCATCTGTCCGTCGTAATTTTTTACCATGAGGAGATGAAGTGAAGGAAAATTGTGAGAGGGTAAGTAGGGGAAATAGGGGCGTGCTGGGAAATGAGGGGAGGGAAAGAGGATAAGTGGAAAAAGTAGGGGAAATAAGGGGGAAGTAGGGGAAGTGAAGGGAAATGATGGGAAGCGAAGTATTGGAAGTGAGGGAGGGAAATCAGGGCTGGGGAAGGGAAGTAGGGGAAGGGGAGTGTTGGCTGGAGAAATAAGGAGAGAGGGAAGTAGCAGAGGAAGAACTTGGTGAAGGTGGGGAAGCGAAAAGTGAAGTCAGTGGTGGAGAAGTAGGGGGAGTAAGGGAGATAAAGTATGGGATGAGTAGGTTTAAACGACATAATTAACGTCTGAATGGGCTACAAAATCCTTTTTAGTAGGCTCGCGGCTTCTACTTTGACTATTTTTAATTGAAGGTCGTAGGTTTGTCATGACCGACATAATAATGAATTTCAGGGTGCGCAAAAATTCCAATTTTGCTATATAGTTTATTTAGATTTATCTACTTCCGACTCCCACTTCTGAAAGATTTACAACTTACTAGGATTGACTAAAAAATATAAAAACCAACTAAGGAGTTGCATTTTGAACCAAAAAATATAACATTTCTACGAAAAGAGATTCATTTTTAAACCAAAAAGACGAATTTTAATCAAAAGAGTTGAATTTTCAACCAAGAATGATTCTTTAGTCAAAAGAGAACAAAAATTTCAACTAACTTGTTGAAATTGCAAGCAAAGAAGCCAAATTTTCTTCAAATAGTTGAATTTTTAAACCAAAAATATGCATTTTCAACAAGAAAGTTCATTTTTATGCAAGTAGTTGAATTTTATACCAAAATTGTTTTCTAATCAAGCTGAGAATATAATTAAGTTAGAAAGGATACAACCATATAATCAAAAGAAAAATGCGTAACGTAATCCATTAACGATCTCTAACCAAAAATAATTAACTTTAACCAAAAATAGTTGGATTTTGAACCAAAAAGAATGCATTTTCAACTAAAATTATGAAACTAAAGAAGGGAAAAGTCACATTTTGAGTTAAAAAAATTAAGTTTTTATCAAAAAAGCGAATTCTCAACAAAATAGTTTAATTTTCAATTAAAGAAATAAACTTTTAATTACAATGATGAATCTTGAACCAGAAATATGGATTTTCAACAAAAGAGTTTAGCTTTTAACCAAGTGGTTGAATTTTCAATCAAAAAGAATAATTTTCAACCAAGAAAATTTCTTTTGTCAAAGAAATGAATTCTCAATCAAAATAAAAAAGAATTTTAAACAAATAGGTAAATTTTCAACCAATGAGATGAATTTTAAACTGAAATAATGAATCTGCAACCAAAACAATAATTTTTTAACAAAAGAATGCGCCAAAGAGACGAATTTTCAAAAAAGTTCATGAATTTTCGACCAAACAGTGAAATTTATAACAAAAAAAAATGAATTTTTAACAATGGAATTGAACTTTCAACCAAATAGTTAGATTTACAACTAAAAGAAATAAATTTTCAGCTAAAAAGAAGAAGTTTTCAACCAAGAAGGTAAATTTTCTACCAAAAAAGATGAGTGAAGTTTTCAACTAAAACAGATAAATTTTTCCACTAAATAGTTTAACTGATTTGCAACAAAAGAAAAACTAATTTTTCATAAAATGGTTTAATTGTTAACGAAAAGGATGAAGTTTTAACTAACAGAATACATTATCAACCAAAAAAATTCAATTTTTAACGAAGGAGTTCAACTTTCAACCAAGCAGTTGATTTTTCAACCAGAAAAAATTGATTCTCAACGAAATATGTATTAGTTAATACTTCAATCAGTAAAAGTTTCAATTTGAAATCAAAAACTTGAATTTCACCAAAAAGACGAATTTTAAAGAAAATAGTTGAATGCTGCACCAAAAAATATTAATTTTTAACTAATTAGTTGAATTTGTAACAAAATAAAACAAAATTGTTACCGAAAAAGATTGATTTTCAACCCAAACAGACAAATTTTCATCAAAAGTTAATTTTTCAACCAAAAAGAATGACTCAGTAGAAAAATGTTGAATTTTCAACAAAATAATTGAAGTTCCAAACAAATAATAAAATTTTAAAACAAAAAAGATGAATTTTTAACCAAAAAGAGTTAAAGTTCAACCAAAAATAGTTTTCGATGCTGAGTGGATTGTGCATGTGTGTAGAAGGGTTCGCTTGCGAGAGATTGAAAGATCGATAAAGGGTTGAGGATATTTTTGGGGATCAAGACAGATTTGTGTGGAAGTTGAGGTTAGGACGGTTTGAGGATTGTAACTGGGTGGGAGGACCGGGTTGGCTGTAGCAGGGCAGGGTAGAGAAGGAGAAAGGAAAGGCATGGAGACCCGACGATAGATAGAGATAGAGAACGATAGAAGGCGGGATTGTTTGAATTGGATTCATGGCTAGCGGAGCGAGTACTAGCAAGGAAAGCAGGGATTTTGATCAGGCTGTACTGAGTACACCGAAAGGGAAGAACAAAGAAAGAAGGGCAAGGGGAAAGTATAGGAAAACGGTAGAAAAGGATAGATTGAGGCCGAAGAGCGTGGGATCGATTGAGGCATTCATATAAAGGAAGGGAGGGGAGAGCGGAGGCAGTGAAGACAAGGAAGATATAGGGTCAAGCTTAAAAAGTCCAAAAATGTTCAGATCACCGCCGGAAAAACCTAAATTTGTAGAGCAGGATGAGAGCAATGAGGGGACAGAAAGAGACAGAGATGAGGCTAAAGATCCGATGGAAGAGATAAGATTGAAAGAAACGCGCGAAATGATGATAGAAGTAATGGGAATGCATGAAGAAAAGCAGGAAAAAAGGGTAGAAGGAAAAAGGAAAAAAATTAGGCGGGAATTGGCCGAACTTAGGAAAGAAATGAGGAAATGGGAAGAAGTTAGGGAAAAGCTAGAGAAAAGGATGCAGACGTTGGAGCAAAAGCTACGAAAGAAGGAAGAGCCTAATAAAAAGGTAGAGGAGTTGGTAGGTAGAATAAAAAAAACAGAAAGCTCAAACAGGGAGTTTGGAGGTGAGGAGAGTGAGAATAAGGAGAAGGAAAGGCTGAGAAAAATAGAATAAAATAATAGAAAAGAAAGAGAGAGAAGAAAGAAAAAGAAACATAGTGATAAAGGGTCTAAGGTTAGAGGGGATGGAGATGATGGAAGGAGTGGAAGAAGAACTAAAAAAGATTGATGCTAAGGTAGAGATAGAGGAAGTGCGAAGTGTAGGAAGGGAAGAGCGAAGAGGGGAGATAATGGTACTGGTGAAACTGAAGAAATGGGAACATAAGAGGGAAGTGATGACAAAGAAGAGGGTGTTATGCGGAAGCTTGGATTACCAAGAGGTTACCAATGGCAAGTTCAAAATGGATGAGAGAATTACTTAAATGGGAAAAAGTTAAATTTAAATGTAGAAAAGACAAAGATAGTGAGGTTTAAAAAAGGTCGGGGAAGGAAGAAAGAATGGGCGAGGAGATGGAAGGGAATAAAATTAGAAGAAGTAAAAGAGTTAAGTATTTGGGATATACCTTGCAAACAAATGGAGATCATAAAGCTCATACAAGAGAAAGGATAAAAAAAGCAGCGGGGGTATTAGGTTATTGAGCAGAGATATGGGGGTGGCAAGAAAGGAAAGAGATTGAGAGGTTAAAAGAAAGGTATATAAGGTGGACGCTAGGGGAGACTGGAGGACGCCGGGATACGTGGTGAGAGAAGAAGCGCAAAGGGATAAATTAAGTACTAGAGCGGGCAGGAGGGCATGGAATTTTGTGACAAAGCTGAGGGAGGGAAGGGAGGGGAGTTCGCGAGAAAGTGTTTGATGGAGGTAGAAGAAAGGAGAGGGAGGGTGATGGAATTAACGAAATGGGAAGAATAAAGGAGGGAGTTGTTTAAGGCTAGAGATATAGAAGACGGAACTGGAGTAAACTATGAAGAAGTGGAAAAAAGGGAGAGGGAAAGACAATTATTAAAAAGATGGGGGATGATTGAGGATTTAAAATATAATAAATGGTATAAGATGATAACGAAAGAAGGGGTACCAAATTATTTAGAAAAGGGATGCGGAGAGAAAAGATGAACCAGAACAGCAAAATTCAGGTTGGGAAACGAGGTAAGGGCAGGTATGTATTGGGAAAAGAATGAGAACAGGAAGTGCAGTATCTGTGAATGGGAAGAGGAAACATGAAAGCGTGTACGGGAAGGATGTAGGAGAGGAATGGAAGATAAAGGAGCCTGGCAAGAGAATGTGATAAAGATTCTAGTGGAGGATGGTTTGGGGGAAGAGTGGATGAAGGAGTTAGAAGGTGCTAGGGGAACGAAGATTAAAGATTTGTAAGTAATGGTTATGTAATATCATAAGTAAATTAATATGTGTTTGCGTTATCGCCCTCTCTCTCTCTCTCTCTCTCTCGCGCGTTCTCTCTTTCGCTTGCACTCTCGCTTTCCATTACTCGCTCACTCGTTCGCTAACACGTCCCGAATTGCGCTATCGACAAAAATACAAATAAGGATCTAGATATAAGGTTTTCTGTAAATAGGTGTAAATAACTGTAAATAGAAAGGATAAGATTTTATAGAATATGAAGCCGAAAGGATTGTAAGAAATGAAAGTCATGTAAGACCTTAGGGGACATATTATGAACAAAGAAGAACTAAATTGATGAATCTTGAAACCGCTGGAATTTTTTTTACATTCAAAAGGTGTTTCTATCGATTTGCGTAGTTTAAGTGTTCGTCGAAACTTAATGATTTTTTGAAAAAAGGTATGATTTGAACTCCCAGGTTTCGAATGTTAATGTGCATGTAGACGGTCATGATTTGAATGTGGCATAAGATCTGACAGAAAAAATGTATAGCTGAAACAACAATTCAGTTGCACTTTTATTATTAATAACAAATCGAACTTTTAAAATGTTAAAACAAAGACATTTCAATAGGTGAAATAGAAACGTTGAAAGTATGAATGCATGAATATAGTAATTACAGTTGGCTGTTTAAAAAACAAAAATTACTTTTTGCAATTACAGAAGCCTCATTACAATTTTCCACAACTTTTTTCATTAAATTTTAAATTATTAAAATAGTCTAGGCATCTGGTACTTTTTCAACGTTTTAGGTTGGTAAGGCGCGTGTTTTTGCTAAAACGGTTCATTGATATATATATATATATAATTAAAACAATAAGGTTAAGCAACCACCGCAGGGTCTCACTGGGAGCTACTGCCATCTAAAAAATGGCAGCGGCTCCCAGTAGGACCGCGGTAAATCCCATTCATGGCCACGTCTC